>BGPR01002195.1:0-33111 GCA_013235015.1 Araneus ventricosus | reverse complement strand
AAATACCTTATATCAGTAGAATCAGTATTAAATACCTTATATCAGTATCCAAACAAACATATGTTTTAAATTGCACAATAATTTTTTTAATTCACAGCAAATCTTTGCGCTCTCCCCTTATATTTTGTAAAAGTACATATAGAAAACCACCACATAAAAATTTCACGGATGAAGGGACACGTGTTTTATTTCTGAAATGAAGCAGCGGACAGTCTGCCAAAATATCATGACAAAACTATCCTTCGAAAAGATATGTTGAAGCAATTGCAAAGCGAATGGGACGAAGGGGATACGCGCCGATACAAATTTAACATCTTTAGTTATTATTGAAGTCACCCAACTGGAATAGAGCGGGTATTTTGTTTTTCTCAGAACACGGCCCTTTGCCTTCATATTCTGCACTGATTCCATCTAGCCAACTCTCCACTGTATAGCTGTGGAGAGATTGGAACTCCCATTCACTATGCTACATCCTGTCTGCTAATAACACCCCTTCGCATGAAGCAACCAGAGCCCAGCTTAGAACAGGAATGGTTGAGGAGAGTTGCGTCAAATCATCTGTCCCGCAGCAGAATTCGCGCGATTTTGAATCACATTCATAATTACCAGAACCGTTCTAAAAGAGACATTTAGCATTCCTGTTATGCCTCCAACACATCCACTTTTAAGTCTAGGTTACAGTGAGTTTTTTTTCTTCTGCAAACCTTTCTCTGTATCATCAACCTTTTCAACAACAAAACATCCCATTTGAGAAAATTATCTTTATATCTTCAGCTTATGTACATTGTTTGTGCAAACATGTCTGTGTTTCTGTACATTGTGTAAATGAGGAACTGTCTCAAATAGCCAAGCCACCGTCACACATTAACAAAAGAGATGAACTCCTAATGAATAAAACTAGAAAAGTCTCCTATGAAAAATAGAAACTGCCTGAATACAATATCTCTCAACATCCTTTGATTCGTCCTCGGCTGTTTTCAGCATGCGTGTGGTATAATCCGGAAAAACGGGGATTTTTAGGAGCAAGAAAAATCAACTGTTGCCAAAATGCAAACAGTACAAAAAAATTGTGTCAAAATTTAATTATTTATATTTTATTTTTTGATCAAAATTTATTGAAAACAGTCTTTTTTTATATTTGTGTTTTTGATTCCAATTTTTTTTCTGATTTTATGTTATTTAATCAAGTTCTGTAGCTTAAATTTTTGTTATAAATTCCTTTTGAAAATGTCAAAATGTTAAAGAGTATATTGCCCTTACAAAACTTTAATTTGTTATGAATCTGTAAATACTCGATTGCAACGTTTGTGGTTTTTAAATAAATTTAAATAAATGGGAGGGGTGAAATCTGTGGGAGGGTTTTAATTTTGTGGGAGGAGTGAATTTAAAAATGTTCGGGATATCAATTTTTGAATCGTAACCAAGCAAATGTGGTTTTGTTATATCTATTCGTAACACATTGTGTCCAAGGCGTCTCTTTGAGCTTAATCGATGAAGCTCTCTATATTTCTTTAATAGACTTTTTCACCGTTTAGTTACCATTTTGGATATAGGAGCGATAACTGATTTTTGTCACTGAGTGGTGATGTAAGTGTTCTTATCATATAATACAGAGCCACTTTACTATATCCAAGCACCACTTTTATGAATAAAATGTCGCCGCTCGGAAATAAAGGAGGAGGCACAAGACATAAATGGGCACTCTATAAAGGTATGGTGTTCTAGAAGTGGAAAGAATTTTTTTAAAAATTGCGGATATTGAAAAGCAACTATTAAATGAAGTTCCATTTATTATATACACTCGCGAGCTTTTAAAGATAGCGAGGGAAGTGTATACAATAAGTGTATCGATGTCAGAATAATATTTACACACGTAACCATCTAATGGATTTTGAAAGTGTGTTTCCGGCTATTTACAAACTTCTGCATACTTCCGAAAATGTTAAACACATTCTGTTCCAGAGAGATGCAGAGAAATGAACGACTGTCTCCTGTTCGGGAGCGAATGCATTCAAACCAGTTCTTTGTTTGAGGGATATTGGGCATGAAGTATGTAAATTTGAAAAGAGTGATTGATGACGAGTCAGCTCACCTTTTCCGAAATTCCGCAATACACCAGCCTAATGGCGCAGTTCGCCTCCTGTATCAGATTTAATGCACGTAACTTCCCCTAAAAGAGGATGTTTTCTATTAAATATGGTCTCGAACCTATTTTTCTAGAACAGCGCAACCGACCAAATAAAAGAGGACTAGCAACAAAAATTTATAAAATCAAAATTGTATTAAAGTATAATTCAATGATAATATTTTATATAAATGTTTATCAATAATATTCATTTCTGTTGTAGCCACCTTAAAGATAAAATATTTTTGATTAGCAAGCTCCAAAAATTTGGTATACTACATTTACAGCTAAATTCTTGAATACAGTAGTTAAAGTACGGATCCGTAGTACATACATAAATGCAAAATTTTACAGTAGGTGCAAACTAAATTTTTGCATTGTCAATTTCACAATAGTAATCAATTTTGTTTTCAAGATGTATTTTCATCATTTCGGCTTAATATTTTTGAAATTCCTACTTTCAAACCCTGACGAGGTCTTTCACATATTCTAATTTTTTTAATATCATCAATCATATGATTTATTTTGGTGACACACTTACCTGTATTCAATTATTTGTTCTAAGCAGAGTTTTTAGAAAAAAGAAAGCCAATTTATAGGAATGTATTCGTCAAATTTCATTTTATTCAAAATTATCAATTCAATAAATTTATAAAAATCACGATGCGTCGGAATTTATTTAGAAAACAGCATATAACATCTTTACTAATAAGGAAGGAGAACGTGTTTGCGCTCTGCAGGATACACCACTGAAACTAGAGCTACTAAATTTGGCAGGAACATACTTTGGAGGATGGGAATAAGTATTTCGCTGCTATATTTTTTAAATTTTAATTAATTCGAAATTAAGCGAATTCCGTGTCTTTCTTTGATAACTTCGGAAGATATTAAACCACAAAAATTGATTTTGCAGCGTCTAAAAATTCGAATAATTATCTTTACTATGATATCAATTTAATTTCTCTACAATTTTTTATGAAATTTTTACATCATTTCCCATCTTTTCAGTATTTGAAATGCATAATTCTGATGGAATTTTATCCTCTTACGCGTCTCCAAATAGATTATATAAAACTAACTACATCCCTTGAGCTAACAGATGCCACTGGAACTTCATTGTCTTTTGCATGGACACTTTAAATGACAAAAACTTTAAATATAATTATCGTTTACCATCTCGGACATAAAAGTCCAAGCTTTAAAATATAAAAAAATTTGTAAGCACTACAGCCATATTTATTTTTGTCTTAATAAAAGATTTATATAGATAAATTTTGAATTAAAATAGTGGTAGGAATTTTATAACCACGTTCAGGCACATTTAAATATTTGAGTTTTTTTAACTTGCTTAATGGGACCTGGAAACTTAATATAAGGGGGGGAGGGAAGTTAAACCTGGAGTTTAAGGTGCGCATCTTAAAACGAGAGCATTGGCATTGCAAGTGGTACCGGGCAAATTTTTTTAACTTAAAAAAACATCAGCGGTTTCGCTTTCAGCAAAGCGGGCCCCTCGTCATTGAGAAACGAAAAACACAGGGAAAACACGACGTCTGAAGACGATGAAACGTAGCAGGGGAACCATTTTTCCCAGAAAAAACATTCCTTTTTGAGTATTTGGAAGCCATACTCAGCAACGCAGAGAAAGAGAATCAGCAAATTAAATGAACGAAAATCTTCAGAAGAGAAGCGAACAGTTATTGAAAAAAATCGTTTGATAAATTATCAAGAATTCCAAACGAAGTATTATTCAAATCCGTACGCCGACCAATCAAATCGAAGAGAGCAGACAGTGTACCAATGGAAATGAGGCGAAATTAAGGGCATCGCCCGTAGACCGGTAAACAAATCACTGTCGGCACCGATTTCAACTCGCACCCAAAACAAATATTCTGGCACTCTCTTTCTTGACGATAAACAATTGGCGAGTTTAAGGTAAACGAAGTGAGTAGGCACCCTAAACTCCAGGCTAACCGAAAAAAAATTAGAATCTCATAGATTTTTCTCTGGTCACTTCATTTTAGATTTTATGTAAAATCAAAAATAATGCAAAATTGAATAAATAGCACAGTATCTTAGCTCATTTGAAACATGATCTTGAAACTAATAAAAAAGTATCTGTTACTGAAATGTTTCAATAAAATGCACGATATTTAAACTAAATTAGTATATCAAACGAGTTGTGTTTAAGGAAACTGAGAGAAATTCAATTACTTGCATTGAGAAAGTAAAACATATATTTAATGGAGAGATGAAAATTAAATATCAAAGTGAATATATCATAGTAAAGAACTACAGATTTAGAAATGATCTGTATGATGATCTATAAAATTTATTTAAACATTTGTTACATCTCAAGTAAAAATCTTACCTATAATATCTATAGCTTTCGAAACTTATAAAATTTCAATTAAAACTTGCTATACTGACAACAAGCAGAAACAAATATATGCTTTAGTCATCAGAAATTGGGAGAAAATCATGGAATTAAAATGTTAGCAAAATAATGAAAATGATATCACGCTTCTTAATAGCTGTGTCTATAAGAACAAAACCCCATTTGAATTATAAATACTGCAAGGTTAAGACATTCAATCAGAAAGCAAAGCTAAAAGCAGATATCCGTTGCTACGTATTAAAAATCTCAATCTACGCGAGGAAAAATTTATGCAATATAATAATAATCAGCAAATCTATTCAAATCTAATCATTCAATGAGCGTGACCTGAAAGACACACAATAGAGAGACATGATATACAAAATAGATGGATTGGAGAATTAAAAATACTAAAACATAAGCATTTCCGAAAAACAACAAAAGAAGTTCAAACAAGGACACTGCATTACGCAAACCTCTCGTCGTGTATATTAAAAGACATATATACTGCAAGTGTGTGCTGCGAAATAGAAGCTAAAGAAAAATTTTGGAGTTTATGCCTGCTGAAGCGAAAGCACTCCTAACAGCGGAAAGAAGTTGTTATTGATTAAAAAACAAGAATTGGTTTGAATTCCTTTACAGCAAAGGAACGCATAATTTCAAATGATGCAAATAACACTTATATGTTGAAGGAAAAGAGAAATATCGCACGAAATCTAAACTGTTATTTTGGACTTTTAATTTTTTGAAATATAAAATTATGTAATAATCGTTTTAGTACGGCAATATGTTCCGAAATTATTCCGGAAAAGAGCCAAAAGTTCAGTCAATTTCTAATTAATTAAAATTCTAATTACCTTAAAAACGATATAGGGTGCATTTTCCCATTCTCCGAAGCATATATGTGCCAAATTTGGCATCTCTGAGTACATCGGTCTGCCTTGTACCATCATTAGCATAGCTAAAGGAGGGGCAGAACTTCGAGAGAGGAGACAAATTCACACACGAAGGAATACATTTTTATCACTATGAACTGCTGCGATACAAGCTCAAGGAATTTGTACTTAAAATAATAACCAGTGTTTTTAATTCGCAGTTTGTTATCAAATTGCCGATGTATGAAAGAAAGACTGGTGGTGGAATCGGGACTTAAAAATAAACAATCAGCAGAGATGAGGGTCGTGAAACGGCGAATTACGTTACTAATAATTTTTTTTTACTGAAGTTATATATTTTTATTTTGAAGTTTATGTGCCCTGAGTAATTTGAAATGGAAGGGCGGCATGTTGCAATTTCGCTGTGAGGGACGACAACAAACGAACATACACATTTGAATTTATTATTATTATGCATGAAGCAATATTTATTTAATTCAATAGCTATATTAAAACAATTAAATTAATCTGAATTTCGCTATTCGACTGGCCATACAATGTTTAAAAAACGTGTTGTAAAGATTTAAGTAACTATTCATTTTGGCAAACACTTCAGGATTAATTAAATTGTATTTAATTAAATTGTTATTAGTTTAAGTGTAATAAGTTAAATTTTAACTGGTTTAATTTTAATTAATTTGATTTCATTTTGTTTAATTTTAATTAAATTTTTATTAATTAAAATTAATTTTTTAAATATATATACAAAGGTGGATCTACTAATCTGTGAAGGATACTGTGGAAAAAATATTTTTCGAATTTTTAACTATAAAAGAATGTTATATTAAATTAAAATAGTTTCATTTCATATTTTTGCTGAAAAGGTTTTGTCCACTTCACAAGATTGCAAATTATTCGTAGCCAGTCTCCTTCACTTTTTCTTACAAAATATGACAACTTAACCACACTTTCTTATTTTCCTCGCCATATTTAAAGTTTTCATTTTAATTGAAACTCCGAAATTTAAAAAAAAAATTCAAAGCTGCATGAATATCATTGTCGTTGTAGATTTCATCCCTCGATGGTAAAATCCCATAAAAGTCTGGGTAAAACCTAAACTGAAGTTTGGAAATGAAATGATCAACTACAGGAATAAATATTACTCGTTTTAAATACCTTTCAGTATTGCTTGAAGGAACATTTCTCTAGTTGATTGCTTGCCTCGTGTTCTAGGAACCTTCATTTCACTGTTAACATCGTCAGAAACACTTGTGTCCAAGAGTTAAGCATAATTCTTAAAATGCAAAAAATGTGGAGTTAATACGGCTTCATTCGTCAAAAATCAGTTCTGGAGAATAATGGAGCGTACAATCGTAGGAACTCACGTCTTATAGTGAAGATCCGATCAAGAGTGCTTTTGGGGGAAGAACCAGGACAAGATAAAAATAATTTGGGCTCCCACCGTTGAACAGAAGGCTGATAATGATATGTAGCGCTCATAAATGGTTTTATTTGCTGGGTGGAATTCTTCCAAAAATTTTCGTAAAAATAGCAAGTATATTCGGGAGAGGAAAATTTTTTTTAAGAAATCCCCCTGTTTTTTAGAATGGTTTTTTGCTTATAACACTTAGAGTTTTCAAACTTAGTATGCAATACTAACAGAATGCGTGGCAATATATATCAGGGAAGCATTATATTAAAACCAGCTGATAACCCGGCGTTGTTCGGTTTCCATATTTTTTTATATGCCACCTTTGTTTTCATTTCTTCACATATTGTCCTTTATTTCCCAAAAAAAGTGAATCTCCTTCAAATCCTTTATTGTTGAATTAATAAAAGGCGATAAGTTTGGTAAAATAACATTTATTTTGAACTTTAAACAATAAACCATATAAAAACTAATACATCTTCACAATGAATTATACTGTACAGAATTTTCCTGGCGTTGCTGATTAAAAATATAAAATTAAAAAATATCCTTAGATCGAAAATATAAAAATAAAAATATACGTTGCAAAAAAAATCATGGAAAGAAAAAAAATTAGAGAAAACATGCAAGAAAACTATTTATTCCGATGTTTATGAATTAAAACTCGGAAGCATAATATTTCGTTACTCGCTACGCGAATCGATTGCAAAAGAAAAAATAGAACATTTTATACCATCGAACTAACTATAATACGGTTCAAAAAGATTAATATATAAAAAGAAATAAATAAAATATAATAACTCCGAAAACTTTAAAATATTACTAAAA
Source organism: Araneus ventricosus (assembly GCA_013235015.1). Classification (NCBI taxonomy): domain Eukaryota; kingdom Metazoa; phylum Arthropoda; class Arachnida; order Araneae; family Araneidae; genus Araneus; species Araneus ventricosus. The sequence continues at coordinate 25,480 of BGPR01002195.1, read as the reverse complement.
ATAAGCAATGTTACAAGGAGCTTCAAATTACTCTTATTTGAACGCGGAAATTCTGGATTTTACATTGATATAAAAATAACAGTTCTCCGATGCGAATATATTCAGAAAATTCGAGAAAATAGGCAATGACTGAACATTAAATAAATTAAAATCTAATTCGAATTTTAAAAACTTTTTACGGCGTTGCCTAATGCTAAATGCCGGCTTTGTGCTAATCCTTCACAGTACCAGATTTGGTCCTAGTAAGTCAAACGATATGGGCGTGCCTAGAGTAGAAATAAAACGAACAAACATACATACATACTCTCAAAAATAGCTCTCTTATATACATAGATTAAAAGTAAACACTTAGAATATTCAAGGAAATATGACTCTTTATAATAAATAATTTTAATTGCAAATATGCAAAACTTAGTACAATTTTCTTTCATAATTTCGAAGTCAGATATATAGGGCAGCTTATTTAACATTTCCTGCTGAACACCGTTACGATTCAGAAAGATATTGTCACTGAATTTCAGTTGCTCTCTAAGAGAAACTAAATGATGAGGTTTTTTCCACAAACTGATATCGTTTAAGCTTGAATCTTCGCATGGGAATTTAATATATTTCTAACCTTTAAACAATCCAATATAACTATTCAAAGATTCAAATTTAAAAGGTATCAAGTTATTTTCTTAACAAGAACTTTGTATTAATTTTTTTCCACTGAAAACTGCTTCAGCAATCGTCGTTCTAATACTATCGCCGCACAGTTATGGATCAGTGCTGCATTAGTAAACAGTATTTGCATACAGGGGCAATAAGTGAGAGCATTTGAAAGTTCTGTAACAAACCTCTTGCCTTAAAATTATCGAAAGCCGCTTTGCTGAAAGAACAACGGAAGAAAACAACGTCAATTTGTCCTTTATTCTTGGAGGGGAGAAGAGCCTCTCCTCCTTACTCAGTTAATTCGCACTTGTGTATGAATTGTTATATTATTATAATTAATTTTTTGAAAGTCTAGATAAGTATAGTTTAAAAAAATCATAGTATTCTGGACAGACTATGGTTAAAGACCAGAATGGTGGAGGCTTGAGCCCGCCAAACCCCAATGGATCCAGTCTTGGAATCCAATTAGATGATTGCCCCCCCTGATAGATTGTTGTACAATGATTGGAATGAATTACACTATTCAGTGTCGCTAAGAAGCTAGAAAAAAATCTCAATCCTGTAGCACTGATCAGCCCTCTATTTCACTTTCCATAAAAACTTTACAATGGTGCAAAGTAACTATGTTCCACAGTACCATCTTAATATAGAATCATGCAATAAAATTCCATATATATATGTAATAATTCAACATTTCCCTAATTTTAAAAAACGCTAGTCAAAATTTAATTCGTAAAATTATTTCTACTTCAGCTCTAATACACAATTAACTGTCACTTTACCTGGCTGAAATCCAGTTTCAACCGTTCAAACGATCGGGAATTCCCCTCTTTTACAATACTACTTAATCTCGCTGCAACTTCCTCTTTTCAAAATCATGTAACCTTCATACCAGACGCCCGTTTCGGCGTGGCTTGTTTCTTTGTCGCCGGTGGCTGCGCTTTGCGTCTATATTTTAAATCATTTAATTCCTCAGAAATATTTAAAACCAGTTGAAACTTATGAAGTGAATTAAATAAACCGATTTGGACTTCAACGACTGCTTGTTTACTAAGATGTCTACTCTACACTGCACATGATGAAATATATATATAGAGAGAGAGACATACATGGTGTTCCAAAAAGGTGAAACAAGCGTAAATTTCCTTAAAAATTGATTTTAGACAAACTTCCAATTACAAAATTTCATCAAATAATGTAAGAGTTTCTGGAGAAACACTTTGGCTGCTGTGGAAGTTCCAGAAATGCAAATTTATTCAACACAGGGAAACAAAGAAATGCAAATATTTGTCAAGTAGTATATCGGCCAATCATTACGGATTGAAAATAAATTGCCAATGACACATTCTGTTACTCCGTTTCATTTGCAGATAAACTATCGACTTGATAAAGAATGGAATGTCAGCTTGAGAAAATGAAAATTTAATTTGTATTTGAAATGTATTCTAGCAATATTTTTATAGTATTGCTTGTTTCTGGGAAGATGAGCCTCATTGCTGATAAGTCACCGTGATGTTTTTTTTGAAGATTCATTTTCAATTATTTTTGTTAATACTTCAATTAATGTATTATTTGGCTATTTTTTAAATTTAATAAGAGTTAACAAATGCATTGTTATTCACTGATTCCGCCCTTTAAATAATTTTTTATATATATTATCCCAAAATGTACATCGAAAGACTGGATCAAACAACAGTGAGAGGTATGGAAAAGTGGTCAAGTCAACAACTTTGCCTTCTTATACGTATATTGTAAGTTTTGCTGATGGAAGCGTGAAACTTTGTGTGTGAATAGATAAATGTAAAAGAAACATTTTATTATTTAACATTTTTGCCGTATAAAATTTAATTTTTTTTACTTTTTATTATCAATCCCTATGGATATCAAAATATTTTAATAAAAATTCCTACCTTATTTGATGAAACTTTGTAATTGCAAGTATATGTCTAAAATCAATATTTAAGGAAAATACACTTGTTATACCTTTTTGGGACACCCTGTATATGTGTGTGTCCTTTTTAATGACGAAAAAAGAATGGAATGCCTCATGGTCGAGATGAAACAGGCCTACGCCTCGCTTGGTCAACAATTTTTGCAGCCATTTGAAGTTTCGTTTACTGAGGGAAAGGTGGGTACGATAAAGCAAACAGGACAATATATCATGTGTGTTTTGGATCTGAGGTTTCAGAGGCATTTCAGATAAACCGACTTTCGGTTAATTGGGATTTTACTGTAATTCAAATTCAATAAATAGCACAGCTGAGTTGAAAAAGGATCATGATACTAATGAAAACGTGGACGTAAAAGAAATGCCCCGTGATTAGTATCTGAAGGTAATTGTGTTTATAGATACAGAAAGAAATTTATTTCCCTGCAATGAGAGAGACAAACTTAAATTTAGTAATAAAGTGAAAAGTTAAATATCAAAATATGTGTGAAAAGGTAAGAATTGTATATACAGGAATAGAACTTCTGAATAAATAAATAAATCTTTATCTGATCATTTGTTACATCTAAGGTAAAAATCATGTACTACAAGAACTAAATACAAAATTAAAGAACAAGTATAAATTAAATTTGGGCATAATATATTTTACAAAAGTAATCATTTTTTCTATCAAAATGTATCTTCATCAATTCTGCATGATACTTTTGACATTAATATTTAAAAATCCCGAAGAGATCTTGTACAAATTTATTTTATTAAGTCATCTGTCATATGATTAATTTTGGGGACATACTTATCTATATTTATTTCGCTGTACTGACCAGAACTTCCCGCTTCTTTAGGAATGCATTTAATAAGAAACGATAGACGAATTTAGTTTAAAAAATGAATTATGACGAATTTGATGAAAAATTCGTCACATTTGTCAATAAATTCATAATTTCCCTTCTGTATAAATTTCTTTAAATATTTTAACAAGTATTTCGGAGACCTTCATATTTTTCATATGTCCTTTAATGCTTTTCACAAGCAGAAATTTACTACGTTCAAAATTTCTAATGGGTTTCCAGTGTTTTAGAATTGAGAGTATGTAACTTTTAAATTAGTTCTTTTAACATTTAGTGTTCAAAACATTTAAATTCATGTTATGTCTTTTAATTTTTTAGTATTTTCATTTTTATTCTTTGTCCGATGTTCGTTCTGTGTCACGCAACATTGCAACTGAAGTTTTTTCTATAGTGTGCATGTTCTTTAAAATGACAAATAAATAGTCATATATATATATATATATATATATTGCTTTTTCAAATATTGTAGGTAGCAAACAATAAACATTCCAGTCACCTAGACAAACAATATTAAACAATAGTAATAAAATTATTTTTGATTTAATTAAATATTGATCAATACTGCAAATCACGATGTGTCAAGCACTAATATAAAAAAAACATCTGAAGCATATTTATATCTCTACTAATGAAAAAGAAGAACGTGTGTACGCCCTGCATGAAAGACATAGAGCTACGAAATTCATAAGAAATATACTTTGTGCAGTGTAGGAAATGTGAACTTCGTTGCTTTTTTTGAAATTTTATGTAATTAAAAATTGAGCGAATTTGATGTTTTCACATAACTTCCTACAATATTTTACCAAAAACAATTATCTATTTAATTACAAAAATTATTTTTTAATTAATTTTAATTTTTTCTGAAATTTTAACATCGAAACCCTTGTTTAAAATGCATGATTTTGAGGGAATTTTAAATTCTTACCCGAACTTCAAATACGTATCGTTAAATTACATCCGTTCAACTAATACATGGCGCTGAAACCTGCAGTAAAGGAAAAAAAAGTGTAAGCCCGTCGGCCTTTCCCAGGACCCTTCAAATGATGAAAACATCAACTCTAACATTCCTTTACCAGCTCAGACATAAAGGTCCAAACTATAAATTAAAGAAGCAATTTTATTTACATTTAAAGATGAAGGTGGCTGCTTAAAAAAATTTATATACAAAAATATGGCATTAAAATAGTGGTGTAAGTTTTACAAATACTTCCGTATGGGGTTTTTTGCGTTATTTAATAAGAGTTTAAACTTCAAAATCAGAAAAAAATTAAATCTCACCGTTTTTCCAATGAAGCTTTCATTTTATGTGAACCCAGAAATACAGTATAGCCCCGTTGAAACCGAAATAGTTTCATAGTCGTTTCGGATAACGATTTTTTCGGTTCAGCCATAAAAGTATCATACTATTTTGTGTGTAATTGCAGTATATAATTCTGGAATGCTTTGAATTTAAAACGAATTCAAAACTCCCTTTGCATGCTACACTAATGTTCGTTATTAATGTTAAAATTGGATTTTTGAGATTACAGTAGGTACGGCAATATACATAAAGTCTTTCCCTGATTATAAAAATTTGTTGCAAACTAACCGTTGAATATAATATTGTAATTTTTATATTATTTGACAGTTCATTTTCACCCTTTCAACACAGGTTTATCTTTTGTGCAATAGATGGCGACCTTCTACGTCAAGGGTCAATCGTGGCAATTTTTAAAGAAGATTTCAATTTCGTACGAAACGCACACGATAAAGAAGAAAACAAAATGTGTGCTTTCGTATCACGGAACGAAGTTGTCCATTTGGGTTCAACACGCTTTTCCACGTTGCTATGGACGCAACCCTCGTGATTTCAAGGCAATAAAGATTTGGCATGAAAAGTTTACAGAAACAAACAGCGTTTTCGATCATTTCCGAAGTGGCAGACTTTGTCTGAGCGAAGGAACTGTTGAATGCTTTCAGCATCCATATCAGCGGAGACCTAAATAATCAACTCTTAAATACATCGAGCTATCTGCATATACTACAAAGAACTGTTCATATTCTTCATAAAAGGCTAAAGATGCATTCTTATAAAGTGCAAATCGTTCAGGCCCTGCAACCAAATGATTGCCAGAGACGTTCGCAATTGATACTCGGAACAGAATTGACGACAAAAATGATTTCTTAAACTTACTTCCAGGAATCAAACTTTCATGTTCGCAGAAAGGTAAATACACATAATGCCCGCACTGCCTGATCAGAGAATCCACATTTTTCTACATAGATAGTAAGAGACAGCCTAACCTTAATGTTTGGTGCGGCCTCATGCATAGAAAGGTACGTTTTTTTCATGGAATAAACATGGTTTTTCTTCATGGAAATGTTCATTGCACATCAGTTAAAAGAACTTCAAACATGGTATCGTTTATCAGAAAGATGGAGGTCAACCTCACTGGGGTTTCCTTACTTCGTGAGTTCCTAGACGAAAAATTTCCTGGTCGGAGGATTGGAAGGTATGGCCTAACACAATGGCTTCCAAGCTCTCCTTATATTACTCCTCTTGATTATTTTGCTTTTGGGGCTATATGAAGGACAGAATGCTTTGCACACTTGTTGCTGCCGCAGAAATAGAGTTTTAAATAAAAGATGCTGTTTGCACCGTTACCTACGACATGTTGAAAAACACTAGGCGAGAACTTAAATACCGCTTTTACATCTTAGGAGCTTCCAATAGTACACGCGTTGAAATAGAATGAAGTACGAGGCCTTATTAAAAACTTTATAATAATGCATAAAGTGCGTCCAAACAAACATTTATAATAATAATAATTTTCGAATAATAAATTTTTAAATTCAGGGCAAGACTTTCTGCTGCCTCTGTATATTTATCGATATTTTATATCATATGAATTACTCATTAAAAAACTTTTATTTGTTCTGCATCCAATGTTTTCGAGGAGCACGATTCCGTCTTCCTTTCATTAGAAGTACGGCAGCTGGGGTTGACTTACCACAGCGTTCAACAATCTTGAAACAACCTAAAATAACATCACAAATATTGTAGTTTCTGTTTTCCTTTAAAAAAAAACAGTATTAACGTGCAGTATCCAGTAGACTACAGCTTAAAAATGGTCACTTTAAGTTTTAACATTAAAAAAAACATAAGAAAGGCGCAGTTCGGGTCTGCGCCTTAGAGTTTTCCTGAAAATTTTGGGATAAAATCATAAATTAAGTATTTCATATTAATATGAATTTAATTATTAATCTCTTTAATACAATATTTGCTCTGAGTAGTATAATAGTTACAGAATAGATAAATCACAAGCTACCACAGACCCTTGATACATTCGATAAACTTCCGACTTATCTATTCTGTAACCATTATACTACTCTGTGCAAATATTGTATTAATACGAAATACTTGTTGTATGATTTTATCCCGACGTTTTCACGAAAAATCTACGGAGCGGACTCGAACTGCGCCTTTCTTTCGTTTTATTTCGAGTAGCTTTTGATAGCGACATCTGTTGATAGTATATAGCGTATCGCGTACGCACAGTGAAATATTATTTACTAAAATACTCATATTTCCTGTAATATTCAAATTTTTAAACAATGCTTCTTTTACGTATTGTCAAGTATTCTGTAAGTTTCGTAGAATTTGAAGGAAAACTCTGTATGTTGTAATCAAAAAACATGCAGAGTTTGAAATTTTCAATTTAATACCGATTTTTACTTATATTCTGATAAATATTTTTATTGTCTCGCTTTGGGTCCTAGTAATACTCATCAAGCTCTTTAAAATGACAATAGAATCAACCTCCAAGCTAAACGTGTTTTACGTTACACTTATTTATAACCTTACATAAAGCTAATTCAAAACAATCACGCGCGTGCATCTACACAGGTACGATAAGTCACAGGCAGAACAAATAGTATGCGACAAACTCTTACATATATGATCTATCCGTCGCGGGATCAACTATTCTTTTCGCATTATTAGTCTCGTAGTTATTAGCGATTCAAATCTAACGGTATTTTGTCACACAAGAAAGTTCGACCGACTATCACCGTAACGAGAGGAAAGACGTTTTCACGTCAAAACAAGGCATTTAAATTAAAAAAAAAATTAATTAAATTAAATAATCGCAAACTCTTAACTTAGGCTTCCCTCTATTGATCTGAAACCATCGGCAGCTCTCTATCTCTCAACTCTGTCGTCGAAATCATCAACTTTTGGCTCTTCGATCGAGTCAGCATATGACTGCAGCGCTGTTTCTATAATTTCTTGGATCGTAATTTCTACCGATTGTCCTCGAAAACCCATTCATCTACCGCGCGAGCCTCACTTGTGTTGCCCGATGCGTGGACCTCCCTGTGGAGGAAACCATCATATAACTAAGTAGAACAGCGGCATTGGCTTAATCAGTCCTAATTTGAAATGCCGGCGGAATCTTTCTTGCTTTTTATAAAGACATCAGTCTTATGATTTATTGTGGTGACAAACTTACCTGACTCATTTTGCTTCTTAAGCAGAACTTTTAGAAAAAACCGTTTATTTAGGAATGCATTCGTCAAATATAATGTTATTCACAATTACCACTTGATATAAATTTATAAAAAATTTTAAACAAGTGATCAGAAGAACTTTATATTTTTCATATGTCCTTTAATGATTTCAAGGAGCAAATGTTTAATTTCTTAACCTTTCACTGCATACTGTATCAAATTTGATTCATGATTAATTTTTTATGTTAATAACGAATAGAAATTTTTTGCCCACTCGTACACGCTGCATCAGATTAGAAATATCATAAGAAACCGGATAATAATCATTCGTTCCATTTTCTATAGACAGCACAGTTCCTATTGATAAGTCTGTGATAGTCAGTTATTTCTGATACACCTATTGACATGTTTACACAGTTTTTAACATTTAAAAGGAGTTTCGCATCTTTGATGGTTTATCAATTGTTTCTACTAACTTTTATTTACCATTTAATATTACTATTAAAATACTTTTTTATTGTTTTATAAAAAAATAGTTATTTGATACGTTCATTAAATTCAATTTAAAAATATTTTAATTCTATTTTGATTTTTTTTGTGTATTTTTTTGTTTGTGTAAACTTCCCATGCCAATTTTTTTTATTTTGAAATTTAAAAAATCGTGCATTGAAGGGTTTATACGTTTTTCATATTTTAAAAGTGAGGATATGCAACTTTAAAATTAAGCTTTTAAGATTTCTTTTAAGATTTAATGTTTATAAAATTTAAATTATTGTTATGTCTTTTAATTGCTCAGTGTTTTCAATTTTTGTTCTTTATCTGATTTTCGATTTGTGCCACACAACATTCCTACTTGTGTTTGTTCTGTAATGTGCATTTTCTTTAAATAAGGAGATAAAAATTAATGAAATTTATGATGTTTCAGCTCTGCAATATTACTTGGGAAAGGTATTTGAAACTTCTAATTCAGATTCTGATGGCATTTAACGGGATTAATTTTAAGATCGCCGTGCCTGTTTTTTTTTTTTTTTTTTGTTTTTTTTTTGTTCTTTCTGTTATTATTATTGTCACACTCTTAATTAAAATACCTCTTCTACATCTTAAAAGTTGAAGGATCCAGGAGACAAACGATCAATTTCCAAAGTTTTAAATTTTCCAGAACACGAAAAACAAACCTTCCAGTCTCCTGAACAAGCGGCTAACAATATTAAAACGCATAATTTTATTTTAATTAAGTATTGAGGCAGTTTAGAAAATCACAATGCGTCAAAATTTATTTAGAAAACAGTTGTAGTATAGTTATATCTCTAATAAAAAAGACGGAGAATGTGTGAATGCTTTCGCTCTGCGGAACAAACCTATGAACCTAAAGCTACGAAATTTGGCTGAACATACTTTGGAGGGTGGGGAATGTGTAATTCGAGGCCATATTTTGTAATTTTAATTAATTAGAAATTAAGCGAATTCGATGTCTTTCCTTGATAACTTCGGAGGATATTATACCACAAAAAGTACTTTTACACCATCTAAAAATTCAATTATCTTTTCTATGATACCAATTTAGTTGCTGTACGATTTTTTCTGAAATTTTAACATTGTTTCCCAGTTTTTCAATAGTTAAAATGCATAATTCTGATGGAATTTTATGGTCCTACCCGTCTGCAAAAAGATATCATAAAACTACATCCCTTGAGCTAATAGATGGCGCTGGAGCTTTATTGTATTTTCCATGGACAGGACACATCAAATAACAAGAAATTCAAATCTAGTTATCATTTTTCAGCTCGGACATAAATGTCCAAGCTTTAAATTAAATAAATTATATAGTTTCAGGCTACGCGAGCTGTTACTTTTTATAAAAATTTATATATATCAATTTTTTATTTAAAAAGTGGTAAGAATTTTATAAACATGTTCAATCTCATCTAAATATTATAGTTTTTTTCCAAGTACTTGATGGGCACTGGAAACGTAAAATGATCAAACAAATTTTAGAATCTCATCGATTCTCCCCGGTCACTACATTTCAGATTGTATTTAAAATCAGAAATAATGCAAAATTGAATAAATAAAACAACTTCTTAGGTCAGTTGGAATATGATCTTGAAATTAATAATGAAAAAATAAAAATCTGTTACTAAAATATTTCAATAACATATACGTAATTAAATTAAATTAGTATCTCAAAGGAATTTTATTTATAGCAACAGAAGGAAATTCAATTACCTTCATTCAGAAAGTAAAACATATCTTTAATGGAGAGATGAAAAATTAAATATCAAAGGAATATAACAAGGAAAGAACTACATACTTAGAAATAGACAAGCTATAAATTTATCTAAACATTTGTGACGTCTGAAGTAAAAATAATACCGATAATAACTGCAACGTTTAAATCATACTAAATTTCTATTAAAACATGTTTTTCTGACAACATGCAAAAACATAGGTATGCTTTATTTATTAGAAAATGGGCGAAAAGCATGGAATTAAAATTTTAATAAAATAATAAAATTGATATCACGTTTCTTAATTGCAATTTCCGATAGGAAAAAAACCATTTCAATAATAAATACTGCAAAGTTAAAACATTCAATCAGAAAGTAAAGTTAAAATCAGATGTCCGTTGCTACGTATTAAAAATCGCAATCTACGAAGTGAAAAAAATTTTGCAATATAATAAAAATCAGCACAAATGTATTCAAATCTAAACATTTAAAGAGCTTTATCTGAAGACTCACTTTATAGAGACTATGATATACAAAATGTAAGCATTGGATAAATAAAAAATCTAAAACATAAGCATTTCAGAAACACTACAAAAGAAATTCAAACCAGGTTATCGCGCTGCACAAAACTTTTCCCGCATATATTAAAAGATATGCAACTGCAAGTGTGATCTGCTAAATACACTGAATAGCCAAAAAAAAAAAAAATGGTACAGGCGTGCATATGCAAATAACGGAGATATGCCACCAATCATGGTAACCCGATGCAGTCGACAACAGATGTCTGACAAATGTATTAGATCGGTTCCTGCTGCTGCAATGGCGTGTTTTCAAGATTTAAGTGACTTTGAACGTGGCGTTATAGTCGGAGCACGAGAGATGGGACATAGCATCTCCGAAGTAGGAAAGTAGGAAATTTGGATTTTCGCGTACGACCATTTCACGAGTGTACCGTGAATTTCGGGTATCCGATAAAACATCAAATTTCCGCCATCGGTACCGCCGGAATAAAGACCTTGAAAAAACTGGGCCATTGACGTCAGACGCTAATCCTTAAACGAGACAGATGTACAATACCTCCTCAAATTTCCGCGGATTTCAATGATGGGGCATCTACAAGTGTCAGCATGCGAACTGTTCAACGGATCGTCATTAATATGGGCTCTCAGAGCCGAAGGCCCACTCGTGTATCGTTGTTGACTGCACTGCACAAAGCTTTACTCCTCTCCTGGGCCCGACAACACTACCATTGGACTATTGATGACTGGAAACATATTACCTGGTCTGACGAGTCTCGTTTCCAATTGTATCGGACGGATGCACGTGTACGAGTATGGAGACAACATCATTAATCCATAGACCTTGTTCGTCAACAGGGGACTTTTCAATCTGGTGGAGCCTCTGTGATGGTATGGGACGCGTGCAGTTGGCGTGATATGGGACCCCTGATACGCTTAGAGACGACTCTGACAGGTGACATGTACTTAAGCACCCTGTCCGATCACCTGCACTCATGCATGTCCATTGTGCATTTCGACGGATTGGGACAATTCCAGCAGGACAATGCGACACCCCACGCGTCGAGAGTTGCTACAAAGTGGCTCCAGGAACACTCTTCTGACTTTAGACACTTACATTGGTCACCTAAATCCCCAGAGATGAACATTATTGAAGATATCCGGGATGCCTTGCTACATGCAGTTGAGAAGAGACCGCCACAACCTCGCACTCCTATGGATTTGTTGACTGCCCTGCAGGATTCATAGTGTGAATTTCCTCCAGGATATCTTCAGCACCAGTCGAGTCCATACCACGTTGCCTTGCGTCACTTCTGCGTGCTCGTGGGGGGCCCGACACGATATTAAGAAGTTGTACCAGTTTTTTTTGGCTCTTCAGTGTAGAAACTAAAGTCATATATTGGAGTTTATGCCCACCGAAACAAAAGCAGTTTTATCATAACTCCTAATAGAGGAAAGAAGTTGTTATTGATTAAAAAATAAAATTGGTTTGAATTCCATTACAGCAAAGGAACACATAATTACAATTGATGCAAATAACATTTATATTTTAAACGCATTTTTATTTTTTTCTTTTAATTTTTTGCAATTTAAAATTATGTATAAATCGTTTTAGTATCAAAATTTTTTCCGAACTTATTGCGGAAAAGCGCAAAAATTTCAATCAATTTCTAACTAATTAAAATTCTAATTACTTTAGAAAACGCTATAGGGTTCATCTTCCCATTCTCCGAAGCATATCTGTGCCAAATTTGTCAGCTCTACATACATCGGCATAGCTAAAGGAGGGGCAGTACTTCGAAAGAGGAGATAAATTCAGATATTAAGAAAAACAATTTTATAGTTAAAAACTGCAGCAGCAGTAGCTCTATCATTGTGTTGATAAAAAATAAGCAATATAATTTATTCTTATTTTGACGGTAAATACGCGATGTATGAAGGAAAGACTGACGATGGAAGCGATATTTCAAAACCTGTCTGCAGAGATGGAAAGCGTGAAACGAGGAAATACGATACCAATAAAATTTTACTGGAATTCTTTATTTTTATTTTGATGTTTATTTGCCCTGTGTAATTTGAAATTTAATTGCGGAAAGTTACAATTTCGCTCCCATTACGAAAGTCGCAGCTACGCTACTGTGTAAGATGCCATCAAACAAACATACACATTTGCTTTTATTATTGTTATGTATTAAGCAATATTTATTTAATTTAATGGCAGTATTTAAATAATTATTTTGACCTGATATTTGCTCTTCGACTGACCATACAATTTTTTAAAAACGTGTTGTAAATATTTAAGCAATTATTTATTTTGGCAAGTAAGTCAGGATAATTCACATTTTCGGTATACCAGCTTCCAACTGATTGTATATCTTAAAGTGTTTTTCCGTAGACTTAACAGTAATAGTTTTGACCCATCCTGGCAGTTCACTCAATATATAAAATGGGATTCATTAAAATTTTTTTTAGGTTGTATTGACGGTTTGATAAATTTAACAACACCAAACTTATCAAACAAAAACCACGCAAAATGGTTAAAGAATGATGCAATAAAAACTTGTTGGCATTTTTATATTAGATGTTTAAAATCAATATTGCTTTCTTATTATTTTTGCTTACCGTAGCCAAATTTCGAAATAAAACCGTCCAGGTTTTTTTTTGGCTTTACCTGTTGTTTGCTGATTATGTGTATGAGAACGCGGCAACTCGACAACAGAATAAGCAGGATGAAGGAAAGTTGTAGTGGGGTCTTGAAGCGAAAACTGTGGATCTATGTCAGATCTCTGGAAAATTCAGCCGGAACGACGGGATCAAAAATGCATAATAGATTTTCTTAAGCGTTCTACGAAGCTTAGCACAAAATATATTATCGCCATATTGTGTTAATATACCAGAAGTCGAGAAGAAAGATATTCTTCTAGTTTTAAAATTCCTTTTGCTTAGATTTGTGATAGACATAACAGAAGATCTCATTTCTGATGTTTTCATTACCAAAATTAACATCTGCAGGGCCCCAATAGTGGCTCGGAAATGCACATTTGGATTTATAATCATAGTATAAGACAGCATTAAATAAAGATTTCATTTCATTTACTATAATAACTTTGTGACACTTCGTCAGCTGAAAACCGAAGTTATTTGCTTGCTCATTTGCCGTGCCTTTGAAGTTGAAAATTGGTAATAAAGTAACCGGATTAGGTTGATGACGCACTGAGAGAATCTGCGACAGAATTCTGGATTGTTCCATATGATTCTGAATTATAACTGTTTGCTGAACAGTGATTCCACAGTTTGATTCTGAACAAGAGGGAGGTCCAGTGGACATTCAGACGCGAGTTTTCTGTGTCTTCTTATCTCTAAATATGATGATACTACACTAGGAATAAACCCAGCCGGTATCCTTCAATCCAAGCTTGCAAACAACACCAACCCACAGAATTTTGCTTTAACGGGCACGGTGGGTTTGTGGTTAAATTAGTCACAATCCTAAGGCTATACTTCTATGTCGCCGTCAATTTACAATGAAAAGGTTTGAAGAGTTCTAGTATAGATTTAAAAAACATGAAATCTTTGCTGGAGGCACGATTCACACTCAAAGAATTAAAAGTTGCAGGTTCGACCCGAAAATAACGTTTGTAACAACTAGTACACTTAACTCAGTAACTCGGCTTTCTTATTATTTTTGCTTATCGTAGCCTAATTTCGAATTAAATCCATCAAAGTGTTTTGTTGCTTGGCCCGTTGCATGTGAACGCGATAACTCAAAATCACAATAAGCAAGATAAACGAAAGTTATTGTGCGGTCTTGTAGCAGAAATTGTAGATCTATGTCATATCTACAAGTTGATTTTTCGAGTATCGAATGCTAATAGGGCGCAAATGTTGAGTATTACCATGCTAATCAAAGAAAAAATATGGAAAAAAATTATACTTTTAATCTTCGGTTCGCAAAAAGAGCTTAAAGTTTGGAAAAAATGACAAAAAACAACAATATTTATCTCTACGCTAAAATTTTACAAGCTACAAAATTTTATTTCTAATAGCATGTAGGTACTTCATTTTAGTTTCCTGATGACAGAAAAATTATATTTAAAAACCATGCACTAAATTTTGAGTTCACAAAAAACCCGAAATTTTAGAGTTTAGCTGAAAAATGAAGGTTTTTACATTGTAACAATTCATTGTGGTGTTTTAAATTATAAAATGCTATCTTTATATGTTTAGGATCGCATCTGAAGGACGGATATCTTTTATTGGCACTCCAGACATGAGCATATACCTTCATAATGTAGTTTACAAGCATTTTGAGTTCGCTTGTAGGGCTTGTTTGTGAAATGAACAACCGTCAAACCCGTATTGCGCATGTAAGCCATCAGGAGTGGCTGAGAGGTACAGGAGCTCTTATGGCCAGATCGGGAGCGCATTGAACTGTCTGGATTTCCCTGGCAATATCCAGACAGTACTATTGATCTTTACTAAGATCAGTTTTATTTACATTGATTTCATCTCAATTGTGCTCTGTAATTTATAATGGGCAATTTCTCACAATTAGTCAGATGTTTGCCTATTTTCCCAGAAAATGACGCTAATCCCGTCGCCTCTCTATCCAAATATTCATTTAAATGATTGACTGGTAGCTCGTTGAAGTGAAGTAAGCATATGAACCACTGCAACGGGCGCTGAATTTTCAGCTCTATGTTCTGGATAACACCATTTTTTCCATTATGTGTTTGTTGCTGTACCTTTAAAACCATTGATTCCAGTTCATTAACGTCAACATCATTATCTTCCAGGTATTTGAGAATGCATTTGGTTGTGTCACTACCGGTTCGACTTGCTGGTGTAACCGACGTCATTTTCTGGGGAAATAGTCAAGCAACTAACTAATTGGGAGAAAATTGTCCATTATAAATTTCGGATTATATTTCATTCGCATTGCATTTATAAATGCAATTGAGTTAGATGAAATCAATATAAGTAAAACTGTTCTTAATAAAGATCAACAGTACCTTCTGGATATTGTTAGAGCAATCCAGACAGGACAATGCGCTCAAGATCTGGCCGTAAGAGATCCTGCTCTCAGTCACTCCGGATGGCTAAAATGTGCAATCCGGGTTTTACGCTCATCCAAACAATCCCTAGAAGCTAACTCAAAAGTCTTGTTAACTACATTATAGAGCGTAGAGTTTTATATTGTCATTTTTTCCAAACTTGAGGCTCTTTTCGCGAACTGAAGATTAAAAGTATAATTTTTCCCATATTTTTTCTTTGATTAGCATGGCAATGCACAACTTTTGCGCCCTATTAGAATTCGATACTCGAGAAATCGTCTTTTTGGACGATTTTTTTAAATATTGTTGTTTTTTGTCTTTTTTTCCAAACTTTAGGCTTCGATACTCGAAAAATCGATACTTTTTTTAACCCAGCCAGTATATTAATATATGGAATTGCATTGTGCGCTTTAAGAATGTAGAAATTACTTTATCTGAAATTTGACATACTTTTTAGGATTGGACGTTATTTCGAGCAGTAGGATAAATAGTAGTGTTCCACATTCAGAACCTGTAACACAGAACATTGCTTAAATAAAAAGAACACTGTCTTTTTCATCACCTGTCATAGAGTACGCAGTGTAAGAGATATAAAGAGAAATCACCAACACAAAAATCAAATTATTCACGCTTTAAGAATATATGAGAAAATCGTCGCTTAACATGCAAAGCCACCTATTTAAATTTTCAAAGAGGAAAGAAGTGCGCAATTTTTCGCAGCCAATAACGAATATTTCAGGATTTTTTTTTTTTTTTTACACATGATATGAGACCGCTAGTTTCAACTCGAGATATGAGAAGAAAAAAAATTCAGAAACATTCGTTTCGGGTTGCGAAAAATTGAGTATTTCTTTCCTCTTTGAAGAACTGAGATAGGTGATGTTGCATGTTAAGCGACGAATTACTGATTGAGACTTCAGTTTACAAAAATCACCATTAAGGTTTAGAAATAAAAGATGAAGTTAAGTAGATATTGATTTTACTTTTATTGTCATTTTAAAATATAAGGATCTATTGAATATAACTTGAAATAGAGTTTCGTAAATATTATGTAGTTCAAAGTTAAAAATTATTACATAAGTTATTAATTAAAATTATTAATTTAATTTGAAGTGCAATATCCTATTTTAAGTTTGATTATTGTTTGTAGTGCAATTTCTATTTATTTCTTATGGCTTTTGCAATAATGATTCATTCTCTATTAGTTAGTATTATTGATTTTAATTATATGTGATAATTCTAATTAGGAGAGAGAATATTTGGTTTTTGAATATGGTTAAGTAGCTTTATTTCATTTTAAGATTTAGGAATATTGGAATTTGTGTATTTGTGTAGGAATATTGCAATTTACTGCATTTGTATATTGTTGTTTTGATATTACTATATATATATATAGAGAGAGAGAGAAATCTATTTCTGCATTCGCACAAAAGCTGCTTCAGCAAGAAAATCAATACAACAATTCAAACAAGAAACAAATAAACATACAAAATAAAGAAATAAAATTTGACAAATTGAATAAATATCATAGCAAGCATGTGTGTGTGTGCGTGCGTGTTCAGAAACCTATTCACATTAAATTCGCCATTTTCATTTTTTTTTCATTAAAAACATTAATTTCGTTCTTATATTCTTTCATTACATCTGCTTCTTCAGTCAACATCCGTTTAATCCAACAATGCTCTTTTAATGCAATTAAAGTTTAATTTACATTCTGAATCGCTTGCGTTTATGATCCAAATCATGTGATTTTTTATAAGCGTTCTTTTAATTAATTTAAATCTGTTGCACCAGTTCGATCTTTTCTGTTACACTGTTTTATTGAAAAGCTATCCCGATAGATAGAACGTTTTCTGCCTTTAGTAGAACAAAATCTTTTAAAATTATTAGAAATGAATTCTATATTTTGTTGTTAGTCCCTTTTTTTGTTAGTTAGTTGTAATTCTGTTTTCTTTACAGTCCAGCTCCAGTTCCATACTCACGTTGGTCAGCTTGGAGCGACCAACGTGTTAATAAATCCTCCTGGGGATGGCTTCTTGAAAAAGAAATATATTTATTATTATTATTATTTTACAGTTTATGAAAAAGGACCTTTGACTCCTTTATAACATTTGTAAGTTGTGTCACTTCTGGTCATTCAATGGCTTTGGTTTTCATTTTATAATGTTTCAAAGTGAAACTTCAGTTGTGAACACCTGGTTTAATCGTCTTCTTAACCTTCAAGTTATTGTTAAGCAATTAGTTTTATTTCCACCAATTATTGTTTAATAAAGAGGATTATAAGAATACTACCAGGAGAGATGTTTATGGGCACATTATTATATTGTTTTTTTATTAAATAGAGATATCGATGTTTCGATACTAATATTGTAGTTAGTTTTAATTAGTTTACTCTACAAACCTTGCTTACGCTTTTAATACCGTTTAACATCCGTGTTAACGTGTAACGTTTCTTGTTAATATCGTTCTTGTTCAAATCAACATGAAATTCCAAGATTATTCGCAGCAATATTCTCTACATTCCTTTCTTTCTTTTTCATTCTTGTCTCTTTCTAGCATACTGACTTTCCAAGACTTTGTTTTACTAACAACTATGATATAAGAACAGATTGAAGTACAGTGTCAGCTAGAAACAAAGTTTATTTTTTATACGTTGGTTTTTACATTGTTTTGCCATGTTGTCCCATGCCTGTTTGTTGTTATCTCATCCCTATTAGAATAGAATATTTTACGATAGCTCCAAGATGCCACTATTGTATTCTGGATGCCGCACATTATAAAAATATCTTATGAATATTGTGCGGAAAAATATGGATAGAGGATTAATTTTCGACAATTAACTTGATATTTATAAAGGAAATGAAAGTTTTTTATCGTTACTATTCATTAGTATGATTATTTTATTAAAATATAATTTCAATGAAAATAAAAATTTAAAATGTGAATGAAAATATTTCAATATTAAAAATACAAGAAAAACTATTGTTTTCACTTGTTTGCATTTTTTTTTCAAAATAAATGCTTAAAGTATAAAGTATAATAAATATGATAGACGACAAAATGATATCATTATGCAAAGGAAAAAAATATCGATATAGTATAAACTTTCAACAATTCACTTTATATTTTCGACCCAAACAAAATCTTTTCTACCCAACCTGTAAGCATGAATGTTTCATAACAATAAAATATGAATTAAAATGTTGAAAATAAGTGAATGACAACTTATTTCATTTGATGTAATTGTTTCCAAATAAATCATAAAAATAAAAATTGCAACAAAGAAGACAGATGATAAATTGATATGATGATGCAACGGAAAAACATAAACCATATGAATGATAAAGCAACACCCATCATTAGACAACAGATGTGTAGATTGCAAAGTGAGGTGGGTTTTTTTTAAGATAAAAATAATATTTTTAAAGATTGAAATAATGTACTTTGAAATGTCAATTTCTCTGTCAGGTTGCGTGTAATAATTACCTTTTTTGAAACATTTACAGAAAAGGTGACACAGGCAACTTAGAAGAAAAACATATTATGTAAAGAAAGCCGTAGAAATGTATTAAACAATGATTTATTTAAAAAAATAGATAAATAAAAAATTAAAGTGAAAATTAACAAAACTGTTAACACATTGAAGAAAATTTCTGAAAAGTATTTCATATTCAACATACAAAGCAAAATATACTTATTTAGAAACAAAACATTCCAAGTGAAGAGCCTCAACGCCGTTTAAATTTTTAGGATTCATCACACAAATAATTTTTATGCCACTTAAACCTCTCTAATTGATACCATAAATAATTTTTCATCCATACAATAGCATAATTCTTATCAAATGTCAGCTCCATTATTGTTGCATTAAAGTTGTCTTTTGAGGAAACTTAGTGCAATTTCTGGACAAAATACTATATTGTGATACCATGAATTCAAAGACTGTTTAACTTTCCGGATAATCTTTACAAAGATTGCCAGAGTTCAAGGATTAGGATTACAAGTCAAGGAGAGGTATATCTAACTTAAGACGAAAATAATGATATAATTTTTTTGAAGTCATGATGGCCTATGTTGCGATTAAGTTCTTTTAAAGATTTTGCAATGCAAAAAAATCTTCTTCAAATGATGAGAACGATATTCTCTCCAAAGAAAATACCTTTTCAAGAATAATCTAAAATTTGTCTTCTAAGATACCAGAATTCGAAACGCCGATATCTTTCAGCTATCTTAGAGGATTCATTGCACGAAATTATCATCTGATCATAAAACATAACAGAGAGATCTTTCTTACAAAAATTTACAACTGTAAATATAAACCCGTGACTCGTAGTGTTTTAAAAAACCCATTGAGGTAAATAAGTACAGTCTTGATTTTAGTTTCATATTATTAGGGCAATAGTCTCATGTGATATAAACTGATAAAAGAGAGGGTAAATTTATACTTGGATTAAGTATTAACGCAGTTTTCGGAGAAATATTCGAAGGTAATTTCTTAAAGAAGACAAGTTTGCATTACAAGTATTCGAGGACACTTTACTTACCATCAATAAGCTTATCAGAATTAAAGAAGAAAGGGCACAATTAAAAACGTGCCACATCTAGCTTACGACGAAAAAGTCCATCGTTTTTTATCTGATTGAAGTCAACATAGTCTACCTTATTAAGATTGAGTTCCCTGATTAAAGTTTGTACCATACATGAAACTTCTTTTCCAAATGATGAGAAAGATGCTCTCTCCAGTGAAACTGCCTTTTCTAGAATCATCCGGAATCCGTTTCTTGAGAGACCAGAGTTCGAAATTCCGATTACTTTCAGCTCTCTCAAAGGATTCAGTGCCAATATTTGACATAAAAGATAATCATCTAAGCATGAAACGTCACTGAGAGATATCTCTTCCAAGCATTTGCAACTGGAAAGGAGAAAAAGAATAGTTTTTGTGTTACCAATCGTGATTCGTAGTCTCTTGAGGGATACGTTGAGGTAAATAGGTACAGGCCTGCTTTTAGTCAATTCTCCATCTATTTCTAGGGTCTCCAGATTAGAGCAATGTTCAAATATGATATCAACTGGTAAAGCACGCGAGCAAATCACAGAAAGGTGCAACAACTGGTGCCCTATTGCTTCAAGGAATTCCATAAAATTTGGTAGATAGTCATCATCACAGTAACAAAGATTGATGCTAAGAAGAGTGAGTTTTTTCAGCTTTTTCAGCTCCTCGAAAGAATTTCTGTTGAGAATACAAACTACCAATTCTTCGACAAATGGACATAAAGAAACAGCGGTTGTTATCTTCTCAAGAAATTGTGACTTGTACAAAGAGACAAATGCAGGAAAACCTTCCGGGACAACAAAACCCTCTCGCTCCTGAAGGAGTTTATTTTCGATATTCTTTCCCCAAACACATCTTCGTAATTTGAGATGACCCAAATTTTCTTCCGAGAAGTCTGTATGAAACTTTTCCAAACCATCCAGAGAATCAACGAGTCCCAGTGAAATTAGTTGTGGACAATGCTGTAGAATTTTCGCTACTCTGGCTTTGGTCGAATTCGGCAAATAAAATACTTCCAGATTTCTCAAAAATGATAACTCTTGATAATCCACACCATAACCAAGAACGGCATCTGAGTAGAGCATTTCAGGCGTAGGGCAAAATTTAATAATTCGCAGTTTCTCACACATCCGGAAGACTCTTAAATTTGGACGGAGTTGCGAGTGAAATTCTTCTAAGTTCGGACAAAAATATATAAAAACCTGAGCCAAAGCCATGCTTCTGTTATCCTCTAAAAGCCAAGTCAAAACTCGTACAGACATGAAGCAATTTTCGCGCAATATATGGGCACAAGTATTTCGTTCCATCTGCAAATTGAAGGGTGTAAGGTCGAGGCGTGTGACCTTACCACTTGTTAGAAGCAAGAACATATCAGCAAGAGTCGGAGGGTTTTTAAATTTAGAATGGGATCGAGTAAGTGCCAATAGATCGTCAACGAAATGGCTTGGCAGATTCGAGAAGGGGTTTGTAGAGCAGGTTTTCCACGTTCCAGACATCAGCATGCCATAGATTCTCTGAAGGCAAATACTGTATAACGAAGGCAGTGGCATATTGAATATTAAACAACCTACAAAAGAAAAAAAAATTATGAGCTCTACGAACAACAACGGAGTAAATAGTTGGAAAAATTATTTATAATTATTTTAACAGACTCCTGTCTAATGCATTAAAATTTATCAATACAAATATGATAATTTTTTTATATTTTTCGAAAAAAAAATTAGGTTTAGTTCAAGCCCAAGATATGAAAAATAATTTTCAATTTTTTCGTTCTATCACTTTAATTTCAGCCTGATCATCTCTTTTGGGAAACAGACTTTTTTGAAACTTTAGTACAGCTAACTTCCAAATCCAATTATTTTTTATTTATTTTAATTATTAATATATAAGCAGATTTTAAGCAACAAATACAATGACAATCGGAATTATGCAAAACGTTTAACTGTGGGTCACTTTTAAGCGTGTTGGTGTCAGTATCTAGTGAATAAAAAAAGTAATATTAAACTAATTTTCTAAATAATTTTAAAAGAAATAATTATATATACGTTTATAAGTAAATTTAAAACAAATGATAAAAATTACAAAACTTTTTCACACATTCTAAATACCCTATTTCAAAGTTTGTCAGAGCTGTTGTGAATTAGTCAGCAAACTACGAACACAGTTGAATCACACTGATGGAAGCGATAAAAGCACTAATTACTGAGAGAAGATGAAAACATGAAAAAATCTTAAGAATAATAAATCTAAAACAATTCTTTGTGAGAGTAATTTCGAGGATATGGCCACTTTAAATCAAATTAAAGCACAAAATTAAATTACACTAAAAATATCGCAAGGTAATCACGAGGCCTTGGGGCCCTTAGGAAAGTGTCTAGTAAGCTGATTTAACAATGTCTGGGTGTTGAGTGAGGTTACTCGAGATGAAACCAGTGGCGTATCAACAGATGGGCAAGTGGTTAAAGTTTTCTCGGTTTTGGGGGCGTCGTGAAGAAAAATTATTAGTGTGTTCAAGTCAATTTTTAAAATCAAATATTAAAGGCTTTCACTCTTGCTACGCCACAGAGGGGAGGAAAAGTCACTGTATGTCCCAGTTCCACTGACCCTTGGTACGCCACTAGATGCTGACCAAACAACGGAGAGTTGGCTAGTTTTAGCTGCTGGTGCAAGTGTATTTTGCGTGCAGTGAATTAGTGACTGGGAGGAAAGAAGGTGTGTGGAGAGACAGGGCGCCAGTGATGAGGAAATTGGTGGCCAAATATAAATGCGTATTTGTCACTTTTTAAGCTGAATATGATGAGGGGTTGCTGAAAAGAACACTACACCCGAGCGTCACCTACTCTTGCTATGCTACTTGTTGCAAATTTATCACGAACCACTTAGATGTTCAGAATAAAACTGTGTGCTACAGAGCAATGTATGGCGAAATTGAATTGCCATAATTCAGTTTTCCAAACAATGCTCGTAGACATCCGCGAAGCTGCTGTAGAGCTTCTCAGCTTTCGAATTGAACCAACAATGCACAATTTGTCCGAGAGTAAGCACAGCGTTCTTCGAATAATTTCATTTAAGACAAAGTATCCCAAAGCGCAGGACACTCAACAGATTCTGCATGAGAACTATATAAATAATTTCAATTCTATTAAATGTTTAAGTCGTAAAAGAGACAAATTGCGTTTTAAATAGAGTATTGAATAATTTTAAGAGAAAGCCGTAAAGTTTACAGTTAGAAAACAAGTGTTTAGATGTAGGTATCATAAATCAATTATTTTAACAAAAGACAAAAAGCCCTTAGGCTGTTTTAAAATAAGTAGTAAAATATGTATTATATTGTCAGATAGGAAATTTCTTACATTTCAATTTACTATAGTATTTTTACTAAGTTTTTTCCAAAATCTTAGGGGATTCAAGAGGAGTTTTTTTAAAATTGTTGTCCAAAGTTTCCTACATGGACTCCAAACAGTTGCCTATTGTCGACAGTTTAAATCAATGGGATTATTACCTTGAACTACAGGAATAGCTCAGAAATCCATTATTACCACTATTAGTTTTCGTAAATTGGAAAAAATTGGAATAATTGGAAAAATACCAAAGCAGAAAAAGGGAAACAAACAGGCCATCAAATAAGGATAAAAAACTATCAAAAACTAACGAAACCTATAATTTATATCCCTTTGGAACAAACAAAGGAAGAAGAATAAGTTATGTAGTATATGGCATGCCATTCTTGGGTTCATGTATGTTCGCCGATGTGAATTTGAGAATCAAAACATATTTTTTTCTTAACGTTTGCTTAAATAAATTGGTAGTTCAATCAGCACCCACTTTTCTCAGCACTGACCTTGCTACCTGGCTGCTTCGAGGCTCTCAGCTACTATTTGTTTCATTTTTAAATACTGCATGAAGAACAGTGGAACAGACCATAAAACCATAGTAGGTTTCATATTCTTTGTAGACAACAGATTCCATTCAAATTGTAAAATCTTTCAATAAACCTCATCTAGTTGTATAACTTTGTCACGAAATTTGGCATGAAATTCTTCAGATCCATAAATACAGAATGATATCGCCTTAATAAACAGTTTCCATCACCTACAATAGGTATTTTACAATATTTTTGACACGCTATTATGATGGAACTGTTGGGATCTATATATTTAAATAATATTGTAAAACCTTCAGACAGTTCGCTAGCCTCAACCACTCGACGGATTTTTATTTCATATGAATGCTTATAACGTCTAGATATGTTATCAAGAGTCATCTGTTTCTCCACCCACCATTTTCGAATAAAATCGAAAATGGGGGTTGCACAATTAACAATATTTTGTGAAAAATATATAGCATAAAATACTGTTAAAAGTGAAGCAATGATAACTAAATTACAGTATTGCATTCAAAAGTCATTTTGCAATAAATTTTTACAATAAGAGCAAGACTTTGTGGTTATCCTGTATTTTGATGTATTTAGTGCAATTTTAAAAATGTTGTTATAATTTTAGTAAAGAACATAAGTGTAGCCTAGAAATAGAGCTGTGAATTCGTTTTACACTCAAAATATTTCAGAATTATATACTGTAATTTGATTCAAAATATTTATAGATGTTCATGGCTTAACTGAAAACGTCGTTATCCGAAACGCCTCCCTCGCCTTAATTCGGCGAACCGTAGATATACTGAACATCTGAGTTAAACATAAAACTCGAATGAAGGATCGTGGGAAAACACAACGAGACGGCCAAAATTAACTACAAAATTGTTTTGCAAAGTAAAAATTTTAATCTTCAGTGTCTTTAATTTAAAGCTTGGACTTTTATGTCCTATCTTGTAAACAGAAGTGGGATTTTGATCCGTTTTTTTCTGATCTTGAGGTTACAGCGTCATCTGTTACCTCTATGGATGTAGTTTTAAGATATCTATCTGAATTTCGGGTAGGACGATAAAATTCGATCAGAATTATGCATTTCAAATATTTTAAAACTGGGGAAAACGATATTAAAATTTCAGAAAAAAATGTACAACAACGAAACTGGTATCACAGAAAAGATAATTATTTGAATTTCTAGATGGTGTCAAAATAACTTTTGTGGTATATTTTTGTGTGTATATTATCGAAGTTATCAAAGAAAAACATGAAATTCCCTTAATTTTTAATTAATTAAAATTATGTAAATTAACGTGTTTATAAAAGTT
>BGPR01002194.1:167929-184798 GCA_013235015.1 Araneus ventricosus | reverse complement strand
TGCAGGTTCTATAGCAAAACCTTTTTGTCTTGATGTCTATTCCTTCAAAACTTTTTGTCTCACTCTCTCTTGCTGTTGTCTCAAATGTTCGTAGTAATTCTCATTTCGGAATGACAAATATATTTTGGGACTATGTCCAATTGAAAGAAGCTGTCAACAGTTGCTAAAGTATTTCATTTTTATGTTTAAATTATGTGAAAATATGATTTGTGCTTGGTTAAAAAACGCTGATTGCACTTGTCACCCGAAGAAGTTATGTCTTAAAATATTTGCCCTAGGGCGTTCATATTTGGCAATTAGGTAGCTCAGTCCCCTTTCTAACTTCTCTATCAATTTGAACTCTTAATTCCTAATTTTAATTAAGTAATCATAAAAATTAACTTAATTTGCACCTCTGCACTCGCATGTGTTTTTTTCCAATGGTATTTAGATAAGGGTTTCCAGCCTCTATTTAAATCTCCCAGTGTTTGTCGTTGCCATGGTAACTCAAGTTTGCTGTTTTACTCCCAGTTCCTTGGCGTTAGTTCTAACTTTTTCAGAATTTGTTAATTATTCAATAATTTTTAATTATAACTTTCCCAATTTTGGTAATTAGTTCCTTTTCTTAGTTTCCTTTCTTTTTATAATTTTTATTAATTTTAATTTCCATTCTTTCCCCCTTTTCTCTTTTTCTTCCCCATTTTGTTATATCCTTCTTCTTAATAACTTCTTAACTAGTAGCCCCAGGGCGTTCAAATTTGGTAACTAGGTGACTTATCACCCCTTCTACCTTCCCTATTAATTTCTACTCTGAATTTCTAAAATTAATACAGTTATCAGTAAATTAACTTCATTTGCACCTCTGCACTCGCATTATTTTATCATTATGCATCATGTAGTCATGGTAACATAGGTCTGCTGCTTAAATCTTCTAGTATCATTTTGTTTTATTTTGTTTCTCCCCCTCTCGCTTCCTTCTCATTTTTCTTTCTTTATTCATTTTATTTAAATGCGTTGGGTCTGTGAGACCCCTTTATCTCAGCGTTGTCAAAGCATTAATCATCAACACTTCCTCTCTTTGCACAAATGCTAAGTTTTTGGGTATTTAAGTATTTAAGCTTTAGTATTAGTATTAAGCTACCAGGTTTTTTTCTGCATGGTGTGTACGGGGGTGGGGGTGAGGAGGTGGCTGCCCTGGTCACCTCTGTTTAATTTTGAAGTGTCGACAGTTCAATTGTATATTCATCACTCTCATAAACTTTTATTTTCATCTCTGTATTTATCACAATCATCATAATAATGCCTAGGCGCAAATTTAATAGCATCGAGAACTATAACGAAGGGAGAAATGCCCAACATTCTTATGTAACAAGATACACGGATAACAGGGCAAAGAAATTCTCAGGGCAAAGTAGCCCTCCAACACAAGTTGGTGATAGAGATGACCAGAACTGGACTAATATGGGCCAGGGAGGACGCAGAAACCTTCTCTCTTATACCATTCCTCCAATTTTAGAAATGGCAACACAGCCAGCTTTTCAACAACAAGACCTTACATCAACTCCAAAAAAACCACCACAGCTCTTTCTCCTCTAGCATTAATGGGTCACAAGGATCCATCAGGAGACCCTTCCCTCCTCTAGATCCGATTATCTCAAAATCAATTGGAAAAAGAGAGCTTGCGGCGGCAATAAAGAAAGAAAAAATTTGAAATTCTTGCAGGAATCTCCTGAAAATGCGAAACATTTCATCTTTGAATTAAAATCACCAGAAATTAGTGATCATTCGCCATCTTCTGAAGTGCTTCAGGCGAAACCGCCATCAACGATCCAACAGCAGACACCAATGGATAAACATTCTCCTGGCCATAAAAAAGCAGATTTAGAACTAATGGAAGGGTCCTCACCTGATTTAGGGAAAACCCGAAAAGTGAAAATTTCATCCGGCCATCTGGAGGAACAGGGAGAGTTCCCGTCTGTTTCAATAGTCATGCCATCACCCATCAAATCAAGGACACCGTCGCCAATTATTGATGTAAATCTGGCCACATTGGACTCACAGAGTTCAGCTCCAGCGGACTTTAGTGTCCCATTTCTTGAGAACACCTTGCCACTGTTCTCACCGGACACTTCAGACATAGAGGGGGCCCTCAAGGATAAGAGACCATTAAAATTGCAGGTTTTAGATGAAGAGGTGGACCTTGAAATTCTTTATTCAAGATTAAAGGGAAACACAGGCAATGTTCCCTAAGATCCAAATAACTTAGAGGAACCGACCCGTTCGAAAGAAGAACCTCGCTCGTTTCATGCCCTTGCGAAAAAGATCAGAGAGGCCCTTTCCACATCGAATCCAGACGTAAATAAGGCACTCAGCCTACTGGATCAACTTCAAGCCAACTACCTTGCAGCAGAAATAATAGAGGTTTCACCAATCCAAGTGAATCAAAACTCTCCTACTTTGGCCACAACAATCAAAGGTACTTCTAAATTGGCTCAACCCGATCCTCATTCTGTTAATCAAGTCCCACCTGGGTTTTCTGGTCAACCTCTCCTCAACTCATCTTTCTCACATTGCATCACTACAGCAGAGGCACCTTCAAATCCAACAATATTATTTTTTCCAACTACTAATTCTTCGACTAACCTAACTGAACTCCTAAATGAAGCACTCCCACCAAAGGACTTTAAACCAACCAATATCAAGCCAATAAGAGGTAAAGGTCTTGATATATCATTTCATTCCTCGTCAGACATCAAAAATTTTCAATCTAAGTTAGAAGAAAACATCAACCTTAAATCTTCAATCACAGCTAAACTACTAACCAAAAGATCTCCCAGCCTCATCTTATACAACATCCCATTTACATCAAAGGAGGAGGAAATTCAAGAAGCATTAATGACACAACTCAACTTGACAAGCCCACTGAACTTGAGATTTAAATTTAAAGGTAATTCCACTGAAACAACCAACTGGGTGTTCGAAGCATCAGCTTCAACACTCAACACCATTAATCAAGTTAAGAAAATTCGGATGGGATGATCAGTGCATAGAATTTCTGAATTTTTCCACTTCAAAAAATGTAACTTTTGTCAGGCCTTTGATCATACTACTAAAGACTGTCACCGTCAAATTCCATCCTGTAGTAAATGTGCTGATTACCATTTAACATCAGACTGTTAATCTTCTTCATTTTGCTGCATAAATTGCCTAGAGTCAAACATCTTCTCAGGAACTGAGTATCCAACCTTCCACTCAGATAAAGACCGTTCCTGCCCTTTTTTCCAAGCTGCATAAGATCAATATCGAGCATCAAGAGACTATACATAATTGTCTGTGAATAGTAAAGTATACATTTCATTCATTTACTCATCTAAAATGCGAACTTTAATTACTGAGTTTTTCATTGTCATTTTATAATTCATTTCTAGCCTCGTTAAACTTTTTCAACATTCTACAAGGTTTCAAACTCTTGTTCATGGCTACCTCTCATCCTCTTCTTATAAGAATCCTATTTAACATTTTAAGAAAAATTGTATTTCATTCATTATTTAGTTCAGATGACTAACTCTCGATTGTTTTAATCACTTTGCATCGAATATTACATACGTAGAGATATTGCTGGAACAACATGGCAATTTCTTAAATACCTCACCTTGGTACTTTTACCCAGGTAGTCCCCATTCTTTTACTTAAACACTATTGTTATATTTCTCAAGTTGGTTTGTGAATGTCAATGTCAAAACTAATTTAACAATCTTAAATAAATTAGGTATTATTAATTCCATCTGATAAACAAAAAATTGAAATAATCGATTCAGAAATCTTGTATAAAACTTTCTCAAGTTCTTGTCATATAAATGTCAACGTCTTATTCAAGTGTTTAATTTATATCATGCCAATTGTAACTAGTGAAATTGATTTCTTATTGTATTCATTTTCGTATAACATACATATCTTGTCTTCTCAATTCCAAGAACGGGTCTCAAATCTGTTGGAAACCCGCAACTAGCCACAGCACTGTATATCGTCTGTGAACATATTTCAATCATTGTTATGTCTGTTTGTAATTTTATTTTGTAACTCCTGTCTTTTCACAATAAAGTTGTTCGGGGTATGGTTTCTGGTGCGGGGCCTCATATGCTCTGTGGGGGGGTGATCTCTTTTTCTACGGGCAGCCTCCCAAACCGCGAAGAGAGACCGCAAGGACTCAAAAACGGGGCTTCCCTGTAGCGTCAATGTCATTTTCTGCCATTTTCTCATAACGTTCTGAGAAGAAACACATTTTTAAACAAAAATTACTTCCAAAAGTCATCTAACTCTTGGAGCACCTTAATAACAACTGTATCAACCTTTAATGTCCTTTTAAAATCAAATATCAATTAAATTTAACAAATGACAAGATTATTCATTATGAAGACGGCATTGAAAATTCAAATTATAGGAAATAGTCTAGAGCAGCTGCTAAAGAATTGGAAAAATTTGACTTTTTCAGTTTTTTTGCAGGTAAAGTGACACCAAAGAACAAAAAGATAGCTGTCATTGGTGCCGGATTTTTCGGATTGGTCTCGTTGGCGGCTTTGGAAGAGGAAGGGGGCTTCGATCCAGTTTGCTTTGAAAAAACTGACAAACCAGGAGGCACTTGGTGCTATAGAGAAAAACCCGAAGATGGTGTCGGTTCCACAATGCCCTCGACGATCATCAACCACAGCAAAGAACTAGGAGCGCTTAGCACTTTCCCGCCAAAGAAAGAAAGCAACAATTTCATGAGGCACCACGAAATTTATGAGTACATAATGGATTACGCAACTTCGAGAGGTATTTTGAAATACATCCGATATAAGATGGAGGTGTTAAAAGTGAAGAGATCTGACGATTACGAAGAGACGGGTAAATGGACAGTAACAGTGAAGAACAGGCTGTCGGGAGAGACATCAACACATGTATACGATGGAGTCTTGGTTTGCGTCGGTCACATCAACAGGCCCAAAATGCTCTCCTATCCAAGTCAAGATTTATTCAAGGGGAAAATTATGCACACCTATACTTTGAAAGAAGTGGCACCTTATAAAGAAAAGACAGTTGTCGTGGTTGGCATGGGATGCTCTGGTTTAGATGCAGCTGTAGAGACTAGCAACGTTGCAAGGCAAGTAAGTATAATACAAATAAAAAACATTTATATTCACATGTTTATGTTATATAAATGTTATATATATGTTATATATATGTTATTATATTATAAATGTTATATATATGTTATTAATCTCGTATTTTGGAGTCTACGTAGAACGTCACAACATGTATCGTACAATGTTTTTTCTTATTTGAATCTCTCATTTTGTTATATCTACTTCTAATTAGAATTCTTACGACAGATAATTACAATTTCTAGGTAAAATTTATCAAATTATGGATCAAATTAAATTTATAACTATGTTTTGATGGTCAGGATTGTCTGGTGGTAAGGTCTTGCCTTCGGGACGGAGAGTTTTAGGTTTGAAATACGATTCCACCGAAGAAGCTCCGTATATGTGGGTCTGGGACTCGTTAAATCTGAGATCGAGGGTCAAGCATCTTCCCGCTGTTCTAGTGCGAAAGCGTGGCGAAGACATGTCGGCTCAGATGTCTTCCTCGTCGCTAGACCACAGTTAAAAAGTAAGAAGTCTGACCAAATATAGCTCTCGAGTTACTTCAAAATAGGACTTATTTATAACTAAACTATAAAACATATAAACTAATACAGATTTGAAATCCAAACTTTATTTTTTATTAAGTCAACTATCGTGCGTTTTGTTCTTCAATCTTATGAGTTTTTTCTCTTGGTTTACTTTAAATTAAAATGATTAGTTTCTGAAAAATTTATCTATTTTCCAGATATTGTAAAAATATCTGTTATCACTTACAAATGCTAAGTTTTTATAATTTACTTTCACTTACAATGCATAGTTAGGGTCAAAAAACGAAATTTCAAACATCATTCGGAAACTGTTATTCTTGTGTTTAAACAATCTGTATCATTTCTAAAGAAATGCAATTCTCTGAAAGCTCTTACACCTAAGTATTCGTAAGGGATCTTCTATAAGTTGAAATACTGACTTTCTTTAAAATTTCAAAGATAACTATAATCTCACCTTGGTGAAGAATCTCAATGGAAACAAAAAATAGAATACATAATAATAAAAGCAAAATTTTTAATAGAGGTATTTTCTTCAACGAGCATCTTAAAATAGAAATTGAATTTTTAAAAAGTAAATTTATTATTACCACAGTTAATAAGGCAGGAAATAAAATTTGCATAATGTGTAAATTTCACTTCAAGGAAATTAATCTTAATGAATATACTTCAAATAATACGTATCAATTAATCAAATTTGGCAAAAAAGAACTTGATAAAAGATTGTTAGCGCTTGATAAAAAAAACTAAAATTAAAACCAGTAATTTAAATTATCCTTACCTTTTCCCCACTATAAAATTTCATAAAAATCCCTTCAAATTTAGATTCGTTACTTGTAGCACCGGTAGTTATAATTATTATTTTGGCAAATTCTTCTTTAAATTTCTAAAAATTATTCTTAAAAAAATCAAAGAGGAAGAGAGCTTCATTATTGACAATAACACTAAAATTTTGAACTTTCTCAAAGAAAATAAAATTTATAACATTTATACATTTGATTTTGAAAATATTTTTACTAGCCCCCCACAAAATAAATTAATTGAAGTGTGCTCTAATATTTATGATTTATACCTTAATACTGATCTAATTGATAAAATAAATGGTTAGAAATTTGCAGGGTTAATATTTGTGAAAATTATCTTCTTAATGGAATTAACTACTATAAGCAGGTTCTAGGAATTCCTATGGGTTGCTGTTTCTCTAGTGCACTGGCCAATATATTTCTTCACTCATTTGAGAAAGATTTAATTAATAATGAACTTGTTTACGGTTTTCGTTTCATTGATGACCTTTTAGTCTTTAATCATAATAATGTTAACTCCATATATAGCTGCTATCCAGAAGATCTTAAATTAAATAAAACTAATTATGAATCAAACAAATGTAATTTTTTGGATCTGGAAATTGAAATTTTGAAATCATATATTTCTATTGGAATCTACGACAAAAGGAAAGAATTTAATTTCAAGGCTATTTCACTTTTTAATTTTCAAACAAGTTTTCAATTTAAAGTTATAAAAAACTCTATTTCTTCTCAAATTAATAGGATTAAACACATTTGTAATAACCACTCTACTTTTGTTAAAGCCTTAGGTAATTTAAATAATAACTTAAAAGACAACGGATACCCATATAGTTTCCTAAAAGTTAATTACTTATTCAAAAAAGTTTTTGTTCTCCTTCGAAATAGTTCGAATTTTTCTTCATAGATGGAGCTAGTGGCTAGCTTCTAGATTGCCGATTGCTTTGTTCATCTTATAGCGTCCATTTCTGCTTGACTTTGATTTTGAAAGAGGGTGAATATTTACATTTTTCGCTCTATTGATTTTGGATTAGGGAATTTGTTGAAAAAATTTTCTTTATTTGGTGGCTGGACAAATTCAGACCACAGAAAGGATTAAATTTTGACTTTTGCCATTCCTTTCTACAGAAAATGTGTCCAATTTAGAACTACTAGTGGCGTATGGTCTCCGATGAGTACGCCATTCTAGGTCTTTTCCATTTTGAGTAATTTCTAATTTTTATTAAGTGTTACTACTAATTTAAATTATTAGAGAATCTTTGCTATTTTATACTATAGTTTTTGTTGTGTTATCTTTAGAAAAAATTTTGTTGACGCAATTACTTTTTGCTGCTGCATTTATGCGCAAAAACGTGTATTGTTTAACTTATTATTATTGTTTACTTTTCTGTTTCTTTTATTTATTTTTCTTTTTAATTCAAATTTATATTTTTCTATTACTCACCTTGGTGAAGTTAGACCTGACGTAAAATTTAGCTAAACTGTTTTATCGGTAGACTTATGATATGGCATGCTTTAATCGCGAGAGCGATATCTTTACTTTGACAGTATGAAGTTACAATCTTGTATAAAAAGATAATAGATGATTTTTAAAGTTACATTTTAAAAGCAATTCTAAGCATTTACTTCTTATTATCTATTATCTTTCCCATATGGCGTAGAACTACTATCTGAAATTTAATGCAAAAATGTAACTCAAGGGGCTATTTATGTCTTTTAAATTGCACTATAACCTTGAATTATTGCAATTTAAATAATTTATTTTCCGTTTAGAAGATAAATTTGCAATGCTACGGATTTATTGCATATTTTTATAATATATACGTAGGAATTCGAAATGTAACAGGACTATTCCATTGGCTTTCTGTCGAAATTCAGCTATGAGCATTTTGATTAAGGTCTAAAAGATTGTATTTCAATCTAACTTCATAAAATGGGTTCAATGAAAGAGATTATCAGCAACGTTTTTATAGAAAAAATAAATCAACATTAAAAGCTATATAAACAAAAACAACAAAACGAATAGGGGCTTATCGTTTCTATTGTTCGTTTTAAAAAGTTTAAACTCAATTGCTGTAAGAGTAAGAACAACTTTTATAATGTTTAGAAGTTATTTTCATGATGCAGAAAAATCTATACAGTGGATGAAAATTTATTAGTGAAACTTAGTTGTATGCATAACATAAAACGAAATCAACATGTTTAACTTATACCACACCTTAGTTCTAATTCTAACCTACCTATCGATAAATGATAGCATCCATCCAAATCTACTTGCAAGTGCTGGGACGCGTAGTAGAACGCCTTGCGTTAATCAGTGGTATATAGCTATGTAGTAACGGTAAACCAAAACCATATCTGCATGCTACACATTCTGAAAGAAAGCCTGGGTGTGAGACAAATTGCATCTCGACGGATTCCGCTCCACTTAACCGAAATGCAGACATGATTTCATTCCAAAGATATCGAAGCCACTTCATGGCATTCGCTATGGAACTGCATTAGGGATTCTAAAAGAGACAGATCGGCAACAGAACTGGTAGCGACTTCTTCAGGTATTCCACGGCTTCCACATTACTGGCAACATGTTGTTCACAAAGGTAGCATCTATAACGAAGAAATATAGAAGTTTCGAGCAAGTATATCAGCTGCAATTAGCTACGGCTGTAATTTAATTTACAATGATTGTACAAATTAAAAATAATAAACCGTTAATTTTTTTTTTATTTCTAAAATGTTAAGGAGAATTTTTAGTAATTCGTAAGATTTATTCGTTGTATATTGTTCTAAAATTAACACATTAATTATGAAAAGATATTAAATTTCTCTGTTTTTGACTTTACTTATTTATTTATTTACTAGCCACCTTCTGTGACCAGCTGTTCGACGTGAGTATGATTTAAATTGAAGTTCAGACTGTGATAGATGTTTAACCAATGTTCTTTTAGTGGCCTTGCTCCTGTTCTGTTCATTTTCCACATAAATGTCCCTAATGGAGTCAAATGCCTGACCATGCCATGTAACATCTAATCGCACGTTGTCTTGGCCATCTTCACTTTCTTATTCCTCTTACAAAATATGCATTTTATTTCAACATTAAAATGGCGCAACACATTTTATGGCCAACGGCATGTTAGCTGGATTAAAAAATGCCGATAAAAAGAATGAAAATATAGCAACCATAATCTTTCAGCCTACTAGATACATTTCTTATTATAAGTAATACCTCAGAGAGCTTAATTTACAGATCCCACAAAACTTTTCATGAATAAGAAATTAAAAGTATATAAGAGCATTACCTCAGCCTTTTACAATGAAAGAGAAATACGCAATTAAATATTCGCTTAAACAATGGAAACTGGTTGAATTGCGATTAACTTGTAGTACAATTTTTTCTCCGATTTCAATGACCTTTTAAAAAAAAATTTTGCCATAATTCACAACAATACATTTCATTGTTGGAACGCAATTAGAACCGTTTTCATTGTTTAAACAAATATTTACTTGCGTGTTTCTCTTTCATTGTTGAAAGCTAAGATATGTAAAAATCTTAATACATTTTGCTTTCATATTTTATTTCATCAAAATTTTTTGGAATCTGTAAACCAAGCTATCTGAGATATTAGGTATATGACGAAATATATCCAGTAAGCGGAATGATTTTACTGCTAAATTTTTATTCCTTTTTCAGTATGTTTTAATTCAGCAAACATGCCGCTAGCCATAAAATGTGTTGTGCCATTTTAATGTTGAAATCAAATGCATATTTTGCAAATGGAATAAGAAAGTTAAGATGGCGCTGAAAATTTGCAATTATATTTTGCATGACATGTTCAGTTAATTAACTCTATTAGGGACATTTACGTAGACAATGAACAGAACAGATGCTAGGCCACTAAAAGAACATGGGTTAAATGTCTTTTACGATCTGCTAAAGTTGTTAAGAGAACCATGAATATAAAATTATGCAAAATTCAATTGAAATTATTTTACCGGCGAACAAACTGGTCGCCGAAGGCGGTTAGTTTAAAATATAATGAAAGTTTCACAAAAGAAAGATTAACAGAGATCTAAGTGTTGTTTGTTCATAAAGAAATCCACTTAAGCGGAATACCAGTTGGTACCTCTTTGTTCAGAGACAATGAAATTTTTTTTTATTTCAGGTATACATAAGCACTCGATCCGGAGCACATGTGATCAATCGTGTTGGACATCGTGGTTTGCCATATGACACACTACTTTTTCGACCATACCTGTGCCAAATGTTAGACATTTTACCGTATCAAGTTCCCAGCTGGCTTTTGGAAACAGCTTATCTCGATTTACAATTTGATCAGAAAATGTACACCGTCAAGCCAAATCATTGGGTCTTCTCAAAGGACCCAGTTCTTAACGACCACTTTGGATCGAAATTACTTTCCGGTTCCATCGTACAAAAGCCGAATATTCAACGATTTACAGAAAATGGCGTCATTTTCGAAGGCGACAAAGAAGTCACCGAGTGCGATGTTGTCATCATGGCCACAGGGTACACATGGAAATTCCCCTTCTTAGAGGAAAAAATCTTGGAGACGGAAGAAGGCAGAATCAACCTCTACAAGTGCATGTTTCCACCTCATCTGCCTCACGCAACGTTCGCAATCATGGGCTTCATTCTTACGTTTGGGCCTGAATTTCCTTCAGGAGAACTGCAAGCCAGATGGGTGACTCAGATCCTAGCGGGTAAATGCAAACTTCCGTCTAAAGCAGTAATGTTCAAGGACATTAAAAAAAGACATAAGAATAACGTGTCAAGATACGGGTCCATTGACAAGACCACTATTCGAGTGGATTGTATACAGTACTGCGATGAAATAGCCTCTCAATTTGGGGCAAAACCCAATCTCTTTAAGATGCTCTTTATAGATCCAAAATTGCTTCTGAAAATCCTTTATGGGCCTAGCGTTTCTTACCAATATCGACTTCAAGGTCCCCATTCTTGGGAAGGAGCTAGAGAAGCCATTATGACAACCATGGACAGAGTTGTATGGCCCATGACGAAGAAGAATCCGGAAGAAGTGCGCGACAATTTCTTTAAAAGAATAGTGCAAGCAATATTGTTACTTTTTTTGCCTTGAAAGGAAACCGTTTCCATTTAAAAATTTGTCATTGCTTCAAATTTTTAAGAAAGTTTGGCGTGAAATTTAGTATTATCAAGATATTTTGTACTTTTTATTTTCAGGAATAATTCTGCAAAAATAATGTTCTATATTACATTATCTACCTCAGAGAAAATATAATTGATACAAAAGAGTCCCAAGGGTATTAAAAGGATAAATAGCTTAGACAAAACGTGAGATATTAAGAAGACGAAGGAACAAATGAATCGCAAACTGCAGAAAGAGAAAACTTCATTACACAAATCTCTTTTTTAATCAAAAATGTACATCAAATGTGTATTCCAAGACAACCTCATACTTTTAGAATAAAATTAAATTAAATCTTGCTTCACCAGGAACGATAGTAGATAGTTATTTTTTATGGTTTCTGTAAAATTAGTATTTTGTGACTTGTTCTCTTTGTGTGGTTAGAGTGATTCAAATATCATAACAAGGAAACTGTTATGTAGTAGGAGTTAAGAACTGTAATAATAACTGGTTGATTAACTGTAGCTGTTTCATATTTGTGACTGTATGTATTGTGATATGCAGGCCGGATTCAGACATGTAACCTGAAACCATATGATGTCTTCATAATAAATAGTTAATCTCCAATAGCGTAATCCTTTGTGTGATAACAGAACCGCAACTAGAGTTGTCTCAATATGAAGACACGATGTGACATGGTAGCAGCTCTGGAAATTCCCCTTTTGGAGTACGTAAATTAATTTGTGAATGAACTTTCTTTTCACTTCTAAAGTTTGATTTAGATTAGTTTGATTAAAGTTAGATTTTTTCCTTAAGTACAGTTTATCTTTATTTCAAAGATGGAAACAAAGTCGCCATTAATCTTAAAGTTAGAAGTTAACTTACCGAAAAATTTTTAAAAAAATTAAACAAAGATTATTCTTATACTTAGAAGCCTCAGAAGAAATAAATAAACCTGATAAGCTAAAAGTACCCCTGTTGTTAACTGCTATGGGAGAAGAATGTTTATATGTATATATAACAGTTTTGGTTTAAGTGCTGAGGGCTAACAAAAATTCGTTCGATGTAGTTATAAAAGCTTCCATGAATATTTTTCACAAAAAAAAATTCCCTTATTGCTAGATAGATATAAATTCTTTAATAGCGTTCAAAGAGAAATCGAAAGTGTTGATTCTTTCGACACTAATTTAAATGTCTTAGCTAAAGTTTGTGATTTCGAAATTCAAGAAGAAAATTTAATAAGAGATCTTTTGATTATCGGTATAAAAGATATTGCTATTAAAGAAAAACTTTTGATTGAATCGGATCAACGTTTGGATCAGGCTGTGCAAGATTGCTGAGCAAAAGAATCTAGCAATTAGCAAATTCAGATTATGAGTCATTACGAAACATCTGCTGTTAATCCCGTTAAAGGAAAGACAAGCACGAGCTCTTCGTATGACACAAACAAACGGGGCAAAATAAACCCCTCGTAAATCATGTGGATTGAAAAAGAGATAAATCAGTAGTAAAGCGTAGAGGTTCGAAGTGTAATACGATTCATGGGTTTAGAAAATGCCCCCCTTTCGGAAAAGGATACCACAAATTTCATAAATTAAATCATTTAGCAAACGCTTACAGAAATAGGAAGATAAATCAAGTGGATAATGCAGTTAATGCTGTCGATTACGAAACTGAAAGTATCGAAAAAAATTAGATTCGGTTTTCGATAGAATTAATTCCGTGTGGAAAGAAAATTACATGCATTAATAAAACGAAAAAACCGTGTAAAATATATACAGGAGCAGAAGTAAATATTAATCCACTTTCAAAATTCAATATCGTTAAAAGAAAAGAAGTTATAAATAAAACGTATAAAAGCCTGAGGTCGTATACAGAAATTAGTTGAATGTTTTAGGAACTTGTGAATTTCTTTGTACATATGGCGACGAAGCTGAAGTCTTAGAATTTATATTGTAAAACAAAGTTCAAGCGTGTTAATAGGCTTGGATTCTTCTGAAAAGCTAGGATTTTTAAATAGAAATAAAATTATTTCAGTTATTGAAAATGTAGATTTTTATCCCTCCGAGCGACTAATAGGTCCGAGCCAAGCTTCTCAAAAATATCTCTCTGCTTAGCAAAGGGTTCCTTCAAGAAATATCACCCTTCACACAAGAGGTGTTTGAAAAATAAACGCCTGAATTCTCCCCCCCCCCTCTTATTGTTATCTGTGGGAGATCTAATTAGCTCAGCGGGGAGAGTTTTTCCCCCGCTTCTTATCACTAGTAGATTCCTCTTACTTCCCATTCCTTTCACTTAAGCAAATTATAGTTTAACACTAAATCCTCTGCTCCCAATGTTGCATTTTGAATATATATTACTTCTCAGAGAAAAAATAAATATTTTTTATAAGCGGTTTTAATTTTTCAAAATACAACTTTGAAAATGTTTTCCCAAATTAAATAATTAGTACACATCTGCCATTTTGTCAATATTTAACAAGAAAAATACCGTGTATTTTATGATTTAACTCTTTCAGGGGCACATTAAAATTTGTTTATTACTTTTCGAAATTATTCGAAAAATGTGGTCTATGAGCCTCATAAACATAAAATGTGTTGTAAAAAATAATAAGAATTTGGGTGGTTTATCGTCAAATGCCCCACCCTTGTAGAACATGAAACTGCGTAATTTTTCAAATGTTAATTTTATTGAAAAGTAACAATTGGAATGCTAATTATGAATTGTTATACTGTTTAAGAACATCTAAAATTGGATTTTTTTAAAATTAAATTATTTTATACATAATTACATAAATATTTATTAGAATAGTTGGAATATTCTTAGGATAATCTATTATGAGCAAAAATATGATATGAAATCGTAGAACACACAAATTACATACTAATGCATTCCAGAATTCAACGGAACATTTTATGAAACACATTTCATTTTATTTTCATTCATTTCCCATCTTATGATGATAAAAGTGAATCCCGAAAAAAAATCAAGGAAGTGTGTTGTGTGCTCATTAAAAAATAATGAAAAAGGCAAACGTGTGCGGAGAGAATCAAGATTTGAATGCAAACATTGTAATGTTGAACTTTGCGTTGCACCCTGCTTTGAAATTTACCATACGGAACCTAACTTACAGCATTTTTATTTTTAATCGCATGTCTTAGCTGCAATATATTTCAAAAAATATATAAAAGTACCTGGGCTATTAATGTAATGACCTGTTTTATCAATCATTTGTTCATGATCTTGATATATGTGCTTGATTTACTTCATTTCAATCATCTGAATTTGTGAATATTACAAACTTTTTTCATCGCTACAATATTTAAAAAATGTTTGCTTATTATTTAAATGTTATGTTCAAATCTGCATTACATAAAAACAGAGCATAAACTTTTGAAAAAAATAATTAACTTTTAATATTATAATTGTATAAATTTTGTTATGTTCAGTTAGACAAGTTTTGATACATATCTTTAATATTAATCTTACCAATAAAGCTCACATTTTATAATTCAAGTGTGATCCTTATTTTACTTTTCATCTTTATTCTCTAGAATAGATTTTATTCATGATTTTTCGTTTCATTTTCCCCTATGATACATTTGCAAAATTTAAATGTTGAACTATTTTTTTTAGATTTTTAATAAAATTCACATTTTTTTAGTTTTCAAAAAAAATTGCTGAGTAATAAACTTATTTTTGTGTTCTGAATGGGACCAAAAATGTTTTTTCTAAAATTTATAAAAAATGCATTGTTTTGTAATAGTTATATATTAACTGGATAGAAATACAAATTTCTAAAATTGTTGCCATGTTAAGAAATGAAAAGTTTAGAAACTTTAAATTATAAAAAGACTTTTATTAAAGTTTCTTCAGGTATAGTTTCTAATATTTTCTCATCTAACTTTTTAAATGCTTCTCAAAAGATACTGAGTAAAATTAGGATTCCGATTTTAAATATGTGAATTAGTTTCTGAGAAAAAATAGTTTCTAAAAATATATGTAAATTTTTTGCAAAATATTAGATATTTTGTCTTTCTGTATTTTCTATTAATAAATTCAATTATATAAAGGCTAAAATCATGTTTTAAATTTTCGCTTCTTAAGAAAAAGTTTTAAAGTAGTATCTGTTGCAAATAAATGATTTCTTTAACCCTTTCAAGGGCGGTGGTTTCCTTTCAAAACCACCTGTTAAAGAATTGTTTTCATAGAGAAACTATCATTGTATGGTGATGTATTTCACAACAATACATATTCTAATATCCAATAAAGATACATTATTGCAACAGAATTTATATTCTTCTTTTCTCATGGATTTATACGTGAATAAATTTAGTTTTCTCAAAGAAAAGAAATCGACCATTTTTCAATCCCTTTCTAAAAAATAGGACAAGTCAAAACTTATTAAATTTTTTTCTACATGGTCTTTTCTTTGAAAAATATAAAAAATAACAGAAATCTGTTACTTATTTCAAATTATTCCTGCGGTTTCTAGGATAAACTACTTTTCCAGGTGTTATGCGGAATGTTTGCTACAATTGCTAAGATAATCAATTTAGAGGTTCATTCAGAGGTATCTCTTCACAAGCATTTTGCTTTGTTTATGAAAAGAAAAGCTTATCAGCATTTCTAAGCCATAATAATAATCCGAGAAAGATTTTCTTCCACAAGTTTCCGAAAAGCTGCATGAAAACTTCCCTACCTTGCTATTCGTTTTATCGATAAGGAATTCAATTTTTACCGCAAACGAGTTACTTCCAGCCACCTGCGAGTCTATCTATTGTAAAGCTTAGCACCATGAATCTGTCACTGTCAACCAAGTCATCAATGGAGGGGAAAGCAGAGGCGAGAAAGCACGGATTTGCCGCTTACGACTGCAAAATTCAAGCCAGAAAAAAACCGGTTGTTCCCATTTTCAAGGCGACCGTACGAGGAAAAAAACACAAATCTGCGGAACTCCGCATAGATTTGCTTCACGTAAAAGCCGTTTGCGACGCTCGGAGGGTTAAAAACATATGATGATGTTTTCACTGGTATTTCTAATAAATTAATCCTTAAAGGATAAAGTTAAAGCAGAAACAAAAACCCAATAAACAAGTTAGGATTTGTATGGATCCTAGTTTTTTAAATAAGTATATTAAAAGGTAACACTACCCAATAACCACTCAACCAAGTCTTTTCTCAAAACTGGAAGGAGCTAAATATTTTTAGTCTTTTAAATGCATTGTAGGGTCTTAGCTCATTGATACTAAGCTATGAAAGATTTCACCAGACACAGCAATATTAGGAT
>BGPR01002194.1:125277-167919 GCA_013235015.1 Araneus ventricosus | reverse complement strand
AAACAATTCTGCTTAACTCAGGACGAGATAGCGTAAACAAGTCAAAGTTAAATCTGGATTCAGTCGCAGATTTGGTATGAATTAACTCGTAGGTAAATTGGAAAATTCTACTCAAGGCGAGTACAAGTCCGGTGGCCGGAATAATGATTTGAGGGATCACACCGCTCAAATATTGACGTATTTTACCGAATACCAAGAAGGTAATTTGCAGTGACGTAGGGCACGTTCCCTTCGAGAAGAATTCCTAAAAATGCTTTCTAGCTCGCGACGAGCTTTAATCAGCCAAAGGTTGGCTTCGGTTCCCGGGACAAGGCCCGATCCAATAGCTTCTCAGCCTGAGAGAGCTGCCTTCCAAAATTCTCCATCACGAGAATTTTTAATCTCGATTCTCCAAGCGATCTCTAACCGATCTCTTGATCATCTCCCGATCCCTCCAGAGTTCCAGTTTAAAAGGCACCTTTGACCCTGCCCTCTGAGCCGTGGTTGGAAGTTCAGTCTTTACTGATTTGTCGGGGAGGAGACAGTTTCCTAAATGACCAATCTCTGTCCTGGATCCCGCGTCGCTATTCGGCGTCCACCACAGCGTAATGCTTTGGTCCTGACAACTTGGGTGATCGCCCGAGGTCATTCGGCGCCGCGTTTCAAACAAATCCCTCCGGATGATGTAATCAGAAAAAGGTTTTAACGACGTCGGCGTCCTTTCTCCAATCGCTTTCAGCCAGCTATCTGGGAGGTCTAGTCAAATTTCTCGTGAGAATTTGGTGGTTGCTTTTCAAGACCTCACAGCATCTTGTGCACTTTTACAAATTGCTTTAACTGAGGAGAGCTCTAAATTATGCACTATTGCTACTTGGTTGATTCGTAGAATTTTCAATTTCTTTTGTTCCTT
Organism: Araneus ventricosus; assembly: GCA_013235015.1. Classification (NCBI taxonomy): domain Eukaryota; kingdom Metazoa; phylum Arthropoda; class Arachnida; order Araneae; family Araneidae; genus Araneus; species Araneus ventricosus. The sequence continues at coordinate 167,030 of BGPR01002194.1, read as the reverse complement.
TTCTTTTTCTCCTCTCTCATTCTGGCAAGCTCAGGGATTAATGCTGAAAGAGCTGCACAAGACACTGACACCATTGCTATTGTGTGATACAGCAAAGCGTAAAACCCCAGTGTACCTCGGAAATATCCTAAAACGGAATGATAAACACATTCTGAATATAATTTTACAGTAATTTTGCATATAAAAAAATTTGACTGATAAAATGCTACTGATTGTTTTAATAAATCACATAATTAGTGGGAAAATATGATGCTGTATCATTGTACATTGCTGTCTAAAAGAAATTTTGAGACACCAGGTAGCATCATTTGCACTCAAGTCTAGTCATGCTATTCAGTTTCGTTTCTTTTGATCCTGTATTGATGAAACATATTTATTTAAACTACATTACATATAAAGTAGGAGTTACGCCTATAAAAAGATGCAGAAATATGTAGTTTTTCAAACATTTTTTGGACTATGTCAATAAATATATGGTTATAATTTTTGCATTTTATTCTCTTTTAATCTTATATTTTTAAATACTTTTTAAAAAAGTGTGTGTCGAAAAATATTATTTTATATTTATTTTAGATTGTCTTTCTTAAAACTCTGACTCTGTATGTAGTCTGTTTCTAATCTGTAGTCTTATCTAGTCTATAGTGTAAATTTAAGTCCTTCGTAAAATTGTCCAAATCAGGGTTAGTGTAGTCCCCTCTACTTTCTTGTATACTTATACTATATAGCGGGTTATGCATTTATTTTTTTGCATATTAAAGAAAATAAAGTAAGCATTTTGTACAATTACATTTGACCTGTTGCATCCAAAATTTGATACTGATCTGAATTTGTGCTTAAAAGCCACATAACGAATTTCATTTATGTAGGTTGTTTCATTTTTGAGCTATCGCGTTCACCTATTAAAGAATAGACAAGCCGGCACATTCAACCGGACTTCATCTAAAATTTGACACAAATATGCAAGTCTGATGGTAAAAACCATGTATCCAATTTAATTCCACTAGCTGCTTGCGTTATTGAGTTATCGTGTTCACATGACCACGGATTGTCAGAAGAATCCTGTGGAAGGATTTCCTCCAAAATTTGATAAAAATATAAAATTATGGTAGAAAGACCATGTAATGAATTTCATTTGTCTAACGTGTAGCATTTTTGAGTTCTCGTGTTCACTGACAGATTGGCAGACATGTTTCCAAAGACTCAAAGAGGTTTGAAACGTGGAGATTCATCTCTTTCTCTTTTTACTTCGTACAGAATAAAGTAAATAGGGTAAAATGCCTCAATAAATTATGGTACACATTTTGAAAATTAGTCAACCACTTACTGTCACTGAATAATATTTTTACTATATTGTTCTAAACGCGGGGTGAGTTGTCAAAATGAATGTCTTAATTTCAAAGCTTTACTGTACAATAAACAGGTATTTGCTGTATTAACATGAAAGATACGTTATTAAATAGGTAATATATACATGTTTGGAATAAAAGCCTCGCATATACCCAATATCCGCTCATTTTGTAACACACTTACATCAAACCCGTAATGCAATTCTTTCCAAACCTTCTGTAGCATGCCTCTTTCCAGAGGTGGGGAACCCGCGGCTTTTTTAGTTTCTTTTGCGGCCTTACCAGTTATTTACAATTTGCATTGAAGTAATAAGCTAGTCTGTAATGTAATAATAATTACAGAACAATAAGCTTTAGGATTCTGTTCGTGCGGCCTTTTGACAAACTGCCGATTTTCATGTGGCCTTTAAGTGCAAAAAGTTTTCCCACCTTTATCTCTGTCAATGCTGGCTATAGCAGCTGTCAGAACGGAGTAACAGTTTCCGTGTAACATAAATCATTTTAATGAGAAATGTTACATTGGTTAAAGGAACACGCTATAGGAGGTGTTCGAAATTTCATCCAGAAACAGTCGCACAGACTTCACAGCGAATTCCTAACATTCTGGAAGATTCTTAGCATGTCTCGCATCTCCTCGGCAACTGCTGAGATCCGAGCGACGACGTCTTCAACTGAATCAACGGGGGTTCGTACACCAGTGTCTCCATTTGACCCCAGCAGAGGAAGTCCAGGCATAACTGGTCCGGCGATCTAGCAGGCCAATGAACCGGACCGTCACGACATATCCAATGCTCTCCAAATGTAGCGTTTAGGTGTTGGAGGACGTCATTGCTGTAATGTGGGGGAGCCCCATCATGCTGCAACCACATTGAGCGGCGCAACTACAGAGGAAAATGTGCTTCTAGGGACACTTTCCTCTTATAGCTGCTCAGTTCGCACCTCCATATTTAAGATGCATGCCGATATTTATATTACGATACCACGATATCTTATTATTAGAAGATAGGCTCACACTTTTAAAAAAATTAAATTAAATTTTGCTTCACCAGGAAAGATAGTAAATAGTTATTTTTTACGGCATCTGTAAAATTAATACTTTGTAACTAGTTCCATTTCTATGGTTAGTGATTCAAATATCATAACGAGGAAGCTATAACACAGTATGTTTAATAAGTGTAATAATAACTGACTAAATAACTGTTGTTGTTTTATATTTGTAACTGTGTGTATTGTGGTATGCAGGCCAGATTCAGTCATGTAACCTGAAACTGTAAACATATCTCTGAATGAAGTTCTCACAATAAATAGTTATTCTCAAATAAAGTAATCCTTTATATGATTGAAGAACACTAACTACAATCGTCTCAATATGATGACACAATGTGACATGGCCAGCTCAAGAAATTTCCCTTTTGAATTGCGTAAATAAATTTGTGGATTAACTTCCGTTTCACTTCTAAAGTTTGCGTAGATTTTTCCTTGAGTACAGTTTACCTTTATTTCAAAGATGGAAGCAAACTCGCCATTAATCTTAATTTTTTGTTTTCTTGTTTTGTTTGTTTATTGGCACAGGAGCCATTCCTGGCTATACTGCGCAATACAAATGGTGCCATTAATCTTAAAGTTAGAAGGTAACTTATAGGAAAATTGGAAAAAAATTGAATAAAGATTATTCTTATACTTTGAAGCGTCAGAAAAAATAAATAAACCAAGCTAAAAGTACCACTAATGGTAAAAGTACCGTTATGGGAGAAGAATGTTTAGATGTATATATAACAGTTTTGGTTTAAGTGCTGAGGACTAACAAAAATTCATTCGATATAGTTATAAAAGCTTCCATGAATATTTTTTACCCAAGAAAAATACTCTTATTGTTAGATATAAATTATTTAAAAGCATTCAAAGAGAAAATGAAAATGTTGATACTTCAGACACTAATTTAAATGTCTTAGCTAAAGATTGCGATTTCGGAACTCAAGAAGAAAATATAATAAGAGATCTTTTGATTCAATCGGATCTACGTTTGGATCAGGCTGTGCAATATTGCTCAGCAAAATAATCTAGCAATTAGAAAATTCAGGTTATGATTCATCACGAAACATCTGCTGTTAATTCTGTGAAAGGAAAGAAAAGCTCGACCTCTTCGTCTGACATAAACAAACGCGGAAAAAGTAAACCCCTCGTAAATCACGTGGATTGAAAAAGAGATGAATCAGTAGTAAAGGATAGATGTTCGAAGTATAATACTATTCATGTGTTTAGAAAATGCACCGCTTTCCGAAAACGATGCCACAAATGTCATAAATTAAATCTTTTTTCAAACGCTTTCAGAAATAAGATAAATCAAGTGGATAATGCAGTCAATGCTGACGATTGCGAAACTGAAAGTAGCGAAAGTAGCGATTAGTGCCTGATGTCCCTTATAATTTATATTTGTGAGAAAAAACATATCTAAAACATGTATTTCTAGATTTGTTTCCTTTTTTTTCACTAAAAGCATTATTTAAACATTTTCTCTCGTCGTATTTATACGACACTGGGCACAAATGAGTACGTGGTTTCTCCCTGCCTCTCAATGTATTGATAAGATTTATTTTGTTTCTATATGCAAAATATTTTAGTTATTTTCATAAAACATATTTTTTTAAGTATTATAATACTTATATTGTATTTAAAGTATGTAAATTTTTGAACGCATAATTAGTTAAATGTGTCAAAATTATATTTGAGCATTATTTTTACATTCATTTTAAATTAATATTTAGTCTCCATTTTTGTATGAATATAGCCTACATAAATCTAAAATATATAACTAAAACTTCACAATATTTTTTTTATTTCTATCTAAGCTAGTCTAAATTTTCAGTTTCCAGTCGATGTATAATAAATTTTGAGGATAATTTGCTTTTCAATTATTAAAAAAAATATTTTGTAAGGTTGTATTTATTAATTAATTTATAGTAACTGTTATTTGCTTTATTATTTTATAAGTGTTTCAATTACTCTAGCTTTAAACTAGAGGTCTTCATTAAGCACTTCTCTTTGATGATGTTGACAGGCAGTGCAGCACTCTAGTGGCTAAAGATCTGCATGCAACTCACGAGCCGCTGTTTTTCGATCATTGGTCTATTGTATTGAAAAAAGTTATTGAAATACACCAGCCAAAATATATGAGATATGGATAATAAATATATATATATCACTTGTTAAAACCGTATACTATTCCAGATTGCCTATGTAGAAACAATGTACTTAATTTATTTCAAAGCTGCAGTCAAATAAATTCTGGATTTTATTTGTTATTAATTTTTTTTTCTTTTTGTAAAGCTGAAACACTAAAATGTAAATGAATTTGTAAAATCACACTAAATAAGTTATATTTTGAAGTTACTCATAGACTTCGGTCTATGTACAAATGTAGTATTATTAAAATTCCAGGGAATGTGGTTAAAACTCAGCTTTTTTTATTCTGTTATCGAAAAGTAAAAGAAAACAAAATTATTTTATTTTGGTTTGTATGTGTTAATATCATAGGACAAAGATATTAATTGTGTGATGTTTATTTTAGAAACTGTTCGGAGAAATACAGCTAATGCCACTGACGAAATTTATGGAGTGATGACAAATTGGTTCGTATTTTGCAAAATTGTGATGGAGGGAGATATCTCGGAATGATAAATAGTTATAACATCCAAAAAAATACATATTTTTATAATTTTATCTTCCTTTTCTGACAGTTATCTTCTTGATGTTGTATTTTTTTATAAAATAAGAACTATTTTACTATACTATATTTTAAAAAAAAGAATCTAAAAAAAGTGTAGATTCATAATCCAATACTTAAAAGGCATCATCCAATTTTGTTTAGCACTAAATATCAACGTATGTTTACAGTGCAGTTTAAACAAAACTATTGGTAAAAATAATTTTTGTAATGTAAATGCAAGAAAATAAATTAAGATGTTTTATTTGTTTTGTAACTTTTAGTACCATTTTATTTCTTTTCAAATTTTTGATAAATTGTAATGTTAATTTGCTGAAAATTAAAATGTATGTACGTATTTAATTGTTGTGATTTTATTTCTAACTTTTCTTAAGTCAAGGTATTTTTATATAAAAAAGTGCTTTTAAGCATCTTATAGTTTGCTGGGCATAATTAAAATTTATTTTTAAATTCATGATTATGTTTATAAGTGACTCTTTAGTATCCACATTTTAATATATATGTCCTAAACATGAAGTATGAATTTTAAATTATTAAATTTGTTCTCGAAGTATTGAGTTTAAAGCTATTGCAAATGAACATTTTTTCAATAAGTATTTTGTATACATCGAAGTAAGGGGTGTATTTAACTATTTTATTTCTAAAATAAAATGAAAACTGTTGAAGTTGACAAATGGCATTTCTTTTTTTCACATAGCTTATCTTCCCTAACTTTTTAGATTCTAATTTATGTACTATGAAAGAAAATTATTCATTAGGGAAAATTATAGTTCTTGTTTAACAATTGACATGGTATAGTACTGATTATCCAAATCAGTCGTGACTGAGGAACATGATTCCATTAAAAGAAGGTGCAGGTTTCCACAGAAGCAGTTAAAACTTTATGATGCAAAGATTGAAGAGGCGGAATACTACCGCAAGGATACCTAAAATATAACATGCACACTAGGAGTAATATTTTAACATGTGGTGTAATACTGGGGGGAGGGGAAGAGAATTTTGAAATTTGTTCGTATTTTATGTTCGGATTATTTACAGAAATAGAAATGATCCAATCTTAATAATTGTTCTTAATGTCACATATTATAAATTTGTTACTATAAATATCTGAAAATTTCAAACTTCATTTTGGAGCAAAACATTGTTTTGACTTTTATCATGTTAAGGTATGTAATTTGAATTGTTTTTGTTAAAATGCTCCAAGTCTCTCTCATTCAAGTGATAACAGCACTGTTTAAGACAAAACGTTATATAGAACTGATGGAATTTTATCAGTCAAATATGTAATAATTTAGTTGTCTAATGATAATTTTAGTTTACAGATTACATGTTAAGGCATATTGATGTTGCCTGATAATGTGAAGTGGTCAGACTATTTTTGGTTGAATTTGTTTTTAAATAACGCTAATAAAAATATTAATGCAGATTCTATTTCCATCCTCTAAACACCAAAACTGCATAGTGTTTATTTAACTTCTACAAGTTATCCACAAAAATATAGTATTCATATATATTTGCATATGTGTATAATTTCATATAAAAAAAGGAAAAGTAATCTTCCAGTAAGCAGTTTATTAGTCATGTGAACATAGTCAAAATAGTTTCTTCCCACCAAAATTCCCGCATTTCAAAATTACTGTTGGCCAACCGTGGATGATAACTTTGGGCCAACTGTATGCCAACGACTTGTGCTACTTGGGGTTACACTTCGAACATCTACGCTTTACTACTGATTTATCTCTTTTTCAATCCACATGATTCACGAAGGGTTTACTTTTTCCGCGTTTGTTTATGTCAGATGAAGAGGTCGAGCTTGTCTTTCCATTCACGGGATTAACAGCAGATGTTTCGTGATGACTCATAATCTGAATTTGCTAATTGCTAGATTCTTTTGCTGAGCAATCTTGCACAACCTGATCCAAACATAGATCCAATTCAATCAAAAGACTTGTGCTACTTGGGTAGATTCTTCTGAAAAGACGGGATTTTTTAAATAGAAATAAAATTATTTCTGTTATTGAAAATGTAGATTTTTTGAAACATATAATGATGTTTCCACTGGTAATCTTGATAAAGTAATCCTTAAAGGGTAAAGTTAAAGGAGAAATAGATAAAATGTTTACAAATGGAGTACTTGAAAAGGTACTGAATCAACAGGCTGGGTTTATCCTGTAGTTGTTGTGCAATAGCCCAATAAACAAGTTAGGATTTGTATGGATCCTAGATGTTTAAATAAGATATTAAAATGTAACCCTTCCCAATAACCACTCAACAAAGTCTTTTCTCGGAACTGGGAGGAGCTAAATATATCAGTCTTTTAAATGCATCTTGTGGATTTTTACAAATTGCTTTAACTGAGGATAGCTCTAAATTGTGCACTATTGCTACTTGGTTGATTCGTAGAATTTTCAACTTCTTTTGTTCTTTTTCTTTTTCTCGTCTCTCATTCTGACAATCGTAGCGATTAATGCTGGAAGAGCTGCACAAGCCATTGACACCATTGCTATTGTGTGATATAGTCAAGCGTAACATCCCAGTGTACCTCGGAAATATCGTAAAACGGAATGATAAACACACTCTGAATATAATTTTAGATATAAAAAATTTTGACTGAAAAAATGCTAATGATTATTTTAATAAATCACATAATTATTGGGAAATGATGCTGTAAAATTCTACATTGGTGTCCAAAAATCAAATCACAAGCACGAAATATGTAATATCAGGAATAATAATCGGTTTGTTATAAGGAAATGTGGTACACATATGTCGAATACTATTAGTGGCTAATAGTATAATTGCGCAATAAAAAGAAGTAAAATTTAATCAATGCATGCAAATGAGACTAAAATGTCCAGAACAAGACACCTGATATTTTCAGAATCGCTTGTTCAATCATGAGACAGGCCTCCCCGCATAGATTTTCCAAGCCTTATAGTCATCCTTCATACTTAAAATGAGGTTGTTGATCAATGCTTGCGACAACAAATTCTATTATTCCAACAAAGAAGTTTTTTAATCAGAATGGTTCCTGGGAGAGGGGTGATGTCATGGAGAGTCACTTTCAAGAGCATCCCAAACATTCTCTATGGGACTGTGAACCTGTGATCTGTCTAGCCACACCACTCGGCTAATGTCGTCTTTCTCCAGAAAATCATCCACAAGTTAATCTCTATGTGTCTTCACGTTGTCACCTATAAACATAAAATCAACACAACAGCCTCCCGGAAAAGACTCATAAAATATTCAAGAATCTTATATAAACCTTCTCTGCACCGTTTTGCGGCCGCAAAATGCGCATACATAAAAGACATATTGAAGGGCATGGCATGGTCATTCAGAATGATTTCTCTCCATACAAGGAATTCACTTCCACAGAAATGAAAGATTTTCCTTATAGTCCAGTCAACAAAGACTAAAAATCGACGAATAGAAAAAAAAGGTGTAGGTTTGAAATTTAGCACAGTTCTCGGGGGTAGTGTTCTAAACGACATACTAAACGACCGGTGGGGGTGCGCGAGGGATACAGGGGGGTTTAAAGAGGGAGTTTTCAGTTTTCCTTAAATATATAGAACACTATGGGTTCTATCAAAAAACAATTAATTACAAAATTAAACTACATAAAATTTCCTATAAAAATAGTCCTACGTTGCTTTTGTAGAATCAATAGTTTAAAAGATACAGGGGTATTTAAAAGTTACTATTTCTAAAATTCCTTATTGTAATGGCAAAATCGATTAAAAGTGCTGAATCAACAACCCTCATAATAACCTAATGCGTATAAAACAATTATACAAGGGTAGTATTCCATGCGATGAACAATTATGCTCCCCTCACATCCGTTGCCCTTCACAAGTTTCCTTCTACTCGTAGTCCAGTCAACGAATTGTAAATTTTAAAAACGTGTAATTTTGAAATTCGTAATTTGGCACAGTTGTTGGAGAGAGTGCCCTAAACGACATACTAAATGTCCCCGCTGGTGGAGGGTGCTGAGGAGGTACAGAGGGTTGAAACGGGGGATTTCTCAGTTTTTCTTAAATATCTCGAAAACTATGGATACTAGCGAAAAACCTTCAGTATAAAATTAAACTAAATTAAATTTCCTGTAAAAATAGTCCTACACATTGTTCTTAGGATGAATAGCCTAGAATATTAAAGAAGTTTGAAAAAGTACATAATTACAATAAGTGGTTGAAAATGTTAGTTTTATTTTTCTGAAAGAATGTTTATATTTCAAAATAGCGGCTTTATATTACAATATATCTATAACATATTAGATCTTCCTATAACATAATATTATATACATACATAAAAATATGCATAACCCGTTTTCACACTTGCTCGTAATTAAATTTCACCATGTTTGTTTTGTATATAATCTAGTTCGAACGCACCTCTTCTTCTAGAGGTGCAACTTTAGTACAGGTACCATTAAAGTTGCCAAAACAGAAACACATTGCTAAACGTATGTAGCTCCGGCGCTCCTTTGGTTGGAGTAACTGAGGAGAGATCACCTCTGATCTTGGTTAATGATTTGAGAAATGCTGCATATCTACGGTTATTCAAATTATGTTCATCAGTAACGGATTTGTACTAAGAACAGCTTCTCACCGGCTTGCGAGATATCATCTGGTGTTTATGAGGGGTTAGAAAAGATGTAGGTAATGTTTTTATCTGGTTTAGTTGATTTTTGAACAATGTAATTATAGTGCTTTGATTTTTCTATAAATATATGGTTTAATGTCGCAGCCACGGAACGAGTGGAGAAGGAGGATCGTTTGGACAAAAGAAGTTCTTACTGCAGTTTCCTTGTAAAAAATAATTTCGCTTCTATTTTTCCTTGCCAAGCTTCATAAAATAAATGTTACTTTCTGATGGTGCCAAAGCAATCAGTAACATGACAAGGTCTACGTCTTACCCTTGGAATGAGAAGTTTCTTTCTCTAACCCAGATCTCACAATATAGGTATCAGCATCCCCTGATACCTATATTTCCTCAATTCCTACAATCAAAGGAGCGGCGGAGCACCACACGCTTAGCAATATGTTTCTGTTTTGGCACCTCTACTGGTACCTGTACCAAAGGTGCACCTCTAGAAGAAGAGGATGCGTTCGAACTTAATCATATGCTAGAAAAACATGGTGAAATTTAATTACGAGCAAGTATAAAAATGTGTTATGCATATTTTTATGTATATATGTATATATATAATATTATGTTATAGATATATTGTAAAACATAGCCGCTATTTTGAAATATAAACTTTCTTTCATAAAAATAAAACTATAATTTTCAACCACTTATTGTAATTATGTACTTTTCAAACTGCTATAATATTCTAAACTATTCATCATAAGAACAATGTGTAGTACTATTTTTATATGAAATTTAATTTAGTTTAATTTTATACTTAAGTTTTTTCGCTAGGATTCATAGTTTTCGAGATATTTAAGAAAAACTGAGAAATCCCACCCCTTTCAACTCCCCTGTACCCATGCGCACCCTCCAACAGCGAGGACTTTTAGTACGTCATTTAGGGCACTCTCCCCAACAACTGTGCCGAATTCCGAATTTCAAAACTACAACTTTTTTTAAATTTACAGTTCGTTGACTGGTCTACGAGTAGAAGGAAACGGATGTGAGGGGAGCATAATTGTTCATCAAATGGGTTTGTTACCCCCTCTCCTACACATGCAATACTACCCTTGTATAATTATTTTATAGGCATGAGGTTATTATGAGGGTTGTTGATTCAGCACTTTTAATCGATTTTACCATTACAATAAGGAATTTTAGAAATATTAACTTTTAAATCCCCTGTATCTTCTAAATTATTTATGCTACAAAAACAACTTAGGGCTTTTCTTGTAGGACCTTTCATGTAGTTTAATTTTGTACTTGAGTGTTTTTGATAGAACCCATAGTTTTCTATATATGTTTAGGAAAAACTGAAAACGCCCCCTTTATCCTCTGTAACCCCCCGTGCCCCCCCACCAACGGGGACTTTTAGTATGTCGTTTAGGACACTACCTCCAACAACTGCGACAAATTTCAAAACTAAAACATTTTCTTTTTCTGTTTTCCCTTCTTTGACTGGACTATTATGCTGGAGTTGTAGCGAACAACGTGCTCTCTCCTGAAGAAGATTCGCCGAGTTATATTCTGTGGAATTAAAAATAACACCCATAAACATAAAATCAACACCAACAGCCTACCCGGAAAAGGCTCATAAAATATTCAAGAATCCTATATGAAACTTCTGTGCACTGTTCTGCGGTCACAAAATCCGTATCAAAGACACATTCAACGGCATGGTCATTCAGAATGATTCCTCTCCATACAAGGAGTTCACTTCCGCATAAATGAAAGATTTTCCTTATGTGAGAGAGGTACCGAACAACGTTCTCTGTCCTGAAGAAGATTCGCCTAAAATTACTCTGCGCAATAAATCACGACTCATTAGTGAAGAGAACATGCCCCAATCTTACTCTGTCGAAAAATGCTATTCCTTTATCCACAATAAACGGTTATCTTTCTGGGGAACGGATACAACCGTTCTCCGGGTGTAAAGGCTGTTTTCAGCTACGCATCTGTGATAATTTTGCCTAGAAATTATTGTTCCAGTCGCAGCAGCGAGGCCCCGAAAGAGTTCTCCAGCCATTATCTCTCTACGGGGTTGTGCATTTAATGCCACGTTTCGGTCGTCTACGGGTGCCGTTGGTCTTGGGCGACATTGGACGGTCTTCCTGCCGATGGTACCTGTAGTTTCTAATTGGTTCCATCACTTGGGTTCCACCATTCAAACACTCTTTACTATCGAAAGAAGTCCGATTTAGACAGGCTACCAACGAGTCTATAGACAGCTCTCCAACTCAATTCATCGTCAAATCAATTCTGATAAGTAAATTTTATTTTAATCTGTCAGTGGTGAGAATTTTCTGCTAAGAAACACACTTCTATAGACGAAAACCAAAAATAAAAAATCGGCCAATTTCCCTTTGTCTTTATTTTATTTTATTTTTTAATCATTTTAAAAGGCGCTTGTTATAACTTAGCTGTTGGGGTGCATTCACCATTTTAGGAATTATACAGAACACCTATTTTTAAAATATTAATAACAGTTGTTTTGAAAAATTGCGAGGAACGTGTTTATAGCTTTTGAACACCAGCGCATATTCAATGCAAAATTGATATTTTGTGTGTTTGTTATTCATTCCCATCTCATATCCTGATAAAAAGAGCAGTGCTGCACCAAATATTTTGTCAAGGATTCAAGTAAACAAATCCGAACAGAAAAGTCCTTTTTTCTTTGAGCTTATATTTCTCGCATTCAATGTCAGATTTTAATTTTCTGCATTTTAACTGAATAAAATAATACTTAAAATTAATTCAGTATTGTTTATATTTTTAAGAAAAACAGTTAGATTCCTGCATGTTCGTCAAGACTATTCTGCAAATACATAATTTTTGGTACCCCTTTCGCACTTATACTAGGAATTGAGGTCTAAGGTATGCCGTATTCCTCTATGTACTGTGAATTATATTTGTGTCTTATTGATTAATAATAAAAGAATTATGTTTTATACGACGTGCGCAAATGTTAAGACAAACATTTAAAAGCTGAAGACAAACAGTTAAAAGCTGTAGACGAAAAATAAATTTAAGAAGACTGAAAAATAAAAAAAAAGTATTCCATTTGGCTGAATGTCGAAAGATTTGCATCTCTCGCAGCGTGTCGAAGGGGATAAAATGCTGCTACCTTCCCCGCGCACTCAAGCATAAATTGTTTTGACGAGAGCAAAAAGAGAGCTTTGCTAACTTTTCGCTGAGCTTATTTCCTATCTTTCCATTTATTTCAGATTATGTGGAATGATAATAGGCTTCACTCCAGTGGTATCGGCGAAATATAAGAACAGCTGGGACGTTCTAAACTGGCTGACAAAAATTGCGCTATTTTAAGGAGATTTTTTCAATATTTTTCTTTTTGTTTCTCATTTGAAAAAGGAAGTACCGGAACGAAGTTCGGCTCGACTGCAACTTTTTTCTCTCCCAAATGTGCCCTCAGTCATGAGTCACAAATAATTCGTAGTTTGAAAAGTGTACCAATGTTGTGAGAAAGGAAAATTGCAGAGAGTCTTATAAATTTCCTCGCTAAAATGAATGACCCACCAGTCCTTTTATTTAATCACCAACAACATCTGAACAAGAAAAAAAGAAAGAAAATTGAGACACCAGGTAGTATCATTTGCACTCAAGTCTAGTCATGCTATTCAGTTTCGTTTCTTTTGATCCTGTATTGATGAAACATATTTATTTAAACTACATTACATATAAAGTAGGAGTAAAGCCTATAAAAAAGATGCCGAACTATGTAGTTGTACTATGTCAACATATGGTTATAATTCTTGCATTTTATTCTCCTTTATTCTTATATTTTTAAATACTTTTAAAAAACAGGGTATATAGAAAAGTAAATGGACCATCATATTTAAGTGGAAAATGTTTCGAGTTCAAGCTGATACAAAATGATCGGAAAATTTTCCGAGTTCGGATTCAAGCAGTTAAAAAATTACAACTGTTTTGGAGTTTAATAGTAACTAATTCTTCAGAATGAAATATAAAAACTCTTTTTATATTAATAATTTTAAGACCTTTCTTTAATTCAGATTTTTTATAAATAATTTTTATATAAATTTTAATTAAATAGTTTTCAGAATTGTATGTTTTTCAGAAAATCTGAAATGAATTTTTTCTGTGGCCAATTTATTTTTTTAAAATATCTCTTGACAGCTATTTTTGTTATATTATAAATATAGCGCGTTCACTCGTCGCTAATTTGTGTACTTTATTTACAGCCAGAGTTTATTACAGAGAGAATTTATTACAGAAATTTGCAACGACAGGTTCATGGTCTATGATAAAAACTCTATGAAATAATTTGCTTTACTTCGTGACATTTCTGAAGGAAGTTATAATCATTAATTTTGAAACCTTTTTCCCATGACACCAGTGCAGTTGCCTTCAAAAAGAAATGAAAAAATAATTTTAAAATTCGTGCTTATTTTTCATTCGATTTCTCCAACATAAAGAGATCGCTCTAACCGTGAAGTTAAAAATTAATGGCTCCTTGTGTTAAACGACGTAATTCTTTCTACTGGCATCAATGCAAATCCGCTTAAAGTGTCCAAAGGTACTCTTTTCTAGACGTGCTTGTTACGGCTTTCTTTTGATTTCGTAATTTTAATGTGATGACTTTGAAAACTCTTACCAACATCAATATAATTGTAATTCAGTATGTAAAGCTAATTGTTTTCGTTATTACTTAATAAGAAATGATTACTTACTTTTAATTAGTTAAAATCAATTATTTTCTTCATTATTAAGGCCAATACTATATAAATTATATGAAAGATCCCCAATTCTGAAGAAGAACACTCCCAATTTTTTTAAATCAATCTGAACAGAATTTTCAAGATAATATTCTTTACATGAATTAAAAGTTCAATAAATAACTAAATTTTTATTACCTGTAAGTGAGCCCTTCAAAAACCGAGAGAGCCAAATAGACAATACCTTAAAGCCTGCTCCATTGTCTGATTGGCTGAATCGAAGAATTCAAATAAGTCATTAAACACTGTTACTAGGCGACAGGAAATAACACCAAGCAGAGAGATACTTGCCATCACGACATGGAATCCTTCAGCCCACGCCATTAGAGAGTAAGAACAACCAATCACTATGAAAGAGACGATAGAGAACTCTATTCTGGTTAAATATTCGCTATCAGTTATCCATCCTAAGCCAAAGCGACCTATTATTTCTGTTATGGTAAAGTCCTCAACAAATATACCGCCTTGTTTCTATGAATGTTTTTGTCTCTCGAAAAGTCAATCATGCTGATTAAAAATATTACTAGAACAAAGACATAAAAGATCTGAGTTATAATGAGTCAAGGCGGAACCTATGAAGATATTGCAGTTGAATTAT
Organism: Araneus ventricosus; assembly: GCA_013235015.1. Lineage (NCBI taxonomy): Eukaryota > Metazoa > Arthropoda > Arachnida > Araneae > Araneidae > Araneus > Araneus ventricosus. The sequence continues at coordinate 151,973 of BGPR01002194.1, read as the reverse complement.
CTCCAGGACTTCAGCGAACAGAAATTTACGTGGCGCTCAGTAGATGCACAAAATTGAGTGTGCTTTATCTAGTAGGTAAGTTTGTTCCACCTACAGCACCGAGTCCCATGGACAAGATTGAAACTGAAATGAGGCGTTTATCTGAGAAAGCAGTGATTCTCTCCTGTGTCTTCCCATCAATGTTCGCAAATGTTTCGAACATAGTGTATCATAATATGCAGAGCCTTTTGAAAAGTGCACATTCGGCTGATCTGCAGAACTTCATACAATTATAGCAGCCTTCTTTTTTCCTTGCTGAAGAAACATGGACGCATCAAGAAGATGATATTGATGTTGAGGGCTACAGAACAATTCTTCGTATGGACTGCGAGGAACGACGACACGCGTTCGATTTGGCATTCTACACTGTTTTAAAAGGGTAAAGGACAGGCGGCATGTTGCAGGTTCTTCCCGGTGGCCAAAGTTGCAGTTACGCTACTGAATTTAAGGCGCTTAATCCTCCTGAAAAATACGCAATAAATTTTAAAATCAAAGTGCAAGATCTTTAGAAAAATTAAGTGGCATTTTTGAGTTATCGTGTTCTCAGGTGCACCTACAGACAATCTGCCTACCCATCAACAGATTTGATACGGAATTTGGAACACATACACAATTTTGGTGTGAAAATAGTAAACTAAATTTCATCCACCTTGCGTTTCTGAGCTATCGTGCTCACATGCACCCGGCGGACAGAAAGAAAGACTTCACGCTGATGGATTGATTCTACCCAAAATTTCATACAGATTTACCGATTCACATGCAAAAATTTGATAGAGAGCTACAGACCACATACAAAATTTCCTTCGTGTTTCTCAATCAGTTTTCGAGTTATCGCACTTGTGGATGAACAGACATAATTCCAAATGTTGTTTATTTGGACGCAGAGAGGTCAGAAACGTGGAAATGCATTGAAATCTCAAGGTCGAATTTTTTTTAAACTTTTTTTATTCGCTGTTGAAATAAAGAAGTAAAAATAATCAGAATATATTTTTACTGATTCAATAAAATCCGTATTTGTACTGATGTATTACTATATATATATATAAGATATAAAACAACATAAAAGCAAATTTTTTTAGAAAATCTAAAAATATAAATATTACACAAATACAAGAAAAATTATACTAAAAAGAGAAAGCTGTTTCTGCTTTCGCGTAAAAGCTGCGTTCACAGAAAAGCAATATATCAGAACATATAGGTAACAAAAGACAAAATGTCGAAAACGTATTAGAAATATAAGACAAAATATCGAAAACCTACAAGAAAAAATGGACAGAAAAGAAGACAAAAAATTTGAAAAATATCATGGCAAGCCGCTCATCAGTAAGATCGCTTATGTTATTTTTATAAGTGCTTTTTCTGCTAAAGACATACGAAAACAGCGTGAGTGAGCTCCCCAAACATTCTCGTACACTAAATAGCAGAGCTGTCATTCCCTGCTCTGCCCCCAATAAAAATTACAGACCTTAGGTAATGCCACAAGTACCAAGATTTTATGGAACGTTTTGGAATTTAAAAGGTATGGTATTAAAGATATCACTTTTCGTATTAAAGATATCACTCACTTACTCGCCACACCTACACCAGGGGTTAAATTTCGAAATCCAATTTTGGGGATTTAATTAATTTCTGCTGCTCTTATCACGCCTGTTTTGGGTTTGACCTTCGTACACAACGCCAAACCGAAAGAAAACCTTACTGTAAACAACCGCCTGGCCGCAGCTTACTATCACCAAGCAGCAGTAAACTGCGCCAACATAATAGCAATATGCAATTTGAACCGAATATGCAATTTGAACGTCTTTTTAAAAACTGATTGAAACCAAAGTTAGACACAAGTCTACAATCAAGGTTAGAAGACCGCATATCAAATTTCCTTTATCTAAGTCATTGCGTTTAGGAGTTATAGCGTTTACAAGCATGAGTTTATACAAACAGTCAAACCTTTGACGGATTTAGTTCAAAATTTGATACGGATGTATATTCCCGACGATAAAACTGTGTACCAAATTTTAACTTCCTAGCTATTTTAGATTTTGTGTTATCGTGTACACATGAACACGGACAGACTGACTTCCGGTGGACGGATTTTGTCCAAAATTTGACAGAAACCTACAAATTCAGTGCAAAGATCACATACCAAATTTCAATCCTGCATCTTTAATAGTTTTTCAGTTATCGTGTTCATAGACACACAGACAGACAGATAGACATAATTCCAAAATTGAGTTTTTCGGACACAGGGATTTCTCAAACGTGAAGATTCATCAAAGCCTTGAGTTCCAATTTTTAAACGATTACAATACTTTCTCTTTGTATACTTCGTATACGAGAAAGTAAAATCGTAAAAATTTGTCAATATCACTCAAAACCCCACCTTTCCAGTACATTTCCTCGTGCGACTAACTGTAACTCTTTTGCTTATTCCCGGCTGTAGTAAGCATTTTCCTTTTTCTCTTTTATATTTTTATAAATATTTTTGTATTTTGATTTTTTATGTATGCGAACTTTTAGCTTTCGATTTTTTTGAAACATCTTCGTTGTATTTGTCTTTAATTCCATATTTTTTCCATTTTGAATTGTTAGTGATTTTTGAGGGGATAACGACAAATTTTTACTTTTTTTCGTATGCTGTTAGCAGAAAAAAGCACTTATTAATGTCATAGGCGGGCTTCTCTTCCTGATGAGTGGTTTGCCATGATATTTTTCAAATTTTTCAAATTTTTTGTCTTTTGTTTCTTGTATGTTTTTGATATTTTGTCTTTTGTTTCTTGTATGTTTATATATATATGCGACGACATCTCAAGCATTGATTTCGGTAATCTTTCGGCTACCAGTAAAGCCCTTTTCTCTGCAACCACAAAAGCTGGTTTGACAAAAACTTTCACCTTTCTCTCACATTTCCACGTGTAACTGGCCTTAAAACAGTCACTCCTGTGTTCATTTCTGCTATGGTATGTCTTTTTGTTTTCTCTCGTTTATATTTTTGTGACTATTTCTGTATTTCATATTGTATTTTAATCTGGGTCTCATGAATTCGGATTTTTATCTTTCGATTCTTTGAAATAAATCGAATTTTTGTATATTTTTTTTAATCCAGAATTTTTCCATTTTCACGGTTGGTGCTTTTCGAAGGTATGGCGATTGATTCTTACGATTTTTCGTAAGTCGTTTGGCAAAAAAAGCACTATAGTCCAAGACAACTCAAGAATGTTATACGGTAGAAGCTGTAGATGGTATTCTTCCGCCGAGTGGAAATAGTCCTGCAATTATCCTAATCTATTTTAAAAGAAATTGACATATCTGATCAGAATTTTGCTTTAAATAACAATAACCGATATTCTCTGCAATAAAAATCTATTTTCAAAACGTATGTTATTTAATTTCTTAAATCTTTTTTTCCCGCCTTGTGTCTGAAATTAGGCGGAACCAAAATGACCTTGGGGCATTTTGGGGGAAAACTTTTCTTTCTGCCTCTCTGGAGTTCACATTTGTCGAGTAATCTCTCTTGGTGCTTGGAGGGATTATGATTATTCAGAAAACATAACAGAATTTATTTCTGTTAATATATTTATTTTTTTATCATTTTTATATGGTATCAACTTCTAAAATATCGCTGTTTTTGAAATGATTTATTGATATTATTTTTTTCTGTATTTGCATCATTTTTTGTACACATATATAACAATATACATCAAAATAAAACTCAAGTTTATGATAAGTGTCACATAAGTCAATGCACAAAATCAAAAAAATCAAAGGAAAATAAAAAATATATCATAATAAAAAGAGAACAAATGAGACAAAATATTGAAAAAGAGGGAAAGTAAAACAAAAGGTTACGTTATTGGCATTTCTCCAAAATTAAATAATTTTCTCCACATTAAGAAAATGCTGAAACAATTTCCTTTAACCATCATAGCTTCTTATTCCCTCCAAAATTGTGTCGATTAATCAATTCCAAAACGCAAGAATTTATTTAGCTTATGATACAGTTATTTTTAGGATGTGAGATTGGGATATATTTCTGTACGTCTAATTTATTTACATTATGTTTTAATGCATTGGTTTTAATACTAGTTTTTGTATACGTGGGCGTAGTACAATTTTTTTGTGTATGTAAATTAAGCACGTAACACAGCATATTATTTTTTGCATTTTATATATTTGGATTAATCTGTTTTCTAATATAAAAACTGTTTCGTAAACTCTAGATTTAACGGATTCATTTGTGTGAAAGTGTGTCCGAAAAATACTTTCGTACAATGAAAAGTAGCATGAATGTGCCAAGAAAAATATTTAAAATAGAATATGAAGCTTTCGGTTGTGCTATATAATATAAAACATTCAATGTACATACCTTATCTTCTCAAAACTCCGTATTAGAAGAGTGAAAAAAGTTTTTCGGAATATATAATTTAAAATTTGAGTTGCAATTCAATTATTAATGGAGCAATATTCAATATAAATGATTTAGTTTTTTTATTAAAATTCCCTTTAATTATTAAAAATTTATGCATCCTCTCTTTGAAGATAACAACATGAAAGAATGGTTGGTGTCATCGATTCTTTTTTTCCCATAGAATCTTCTGCCGTATAAAATTTTAAATAATGTGTCAAGTTTCTACAATTGGTATTTCTCAGGCTTCCATTAATTAAAAATGCACAAATTATGTATTTAAAAACAATATAATAGAAAAAAGAGAATCGATCTACACGACTTTCTCTTTTTGCTTTGAGTGCGAAACGTTTGGCGCACACGAAGTAAAAAAATCTCATTCTGGTTGTTGGCGATTTCTAATAGGAAGTGAACCCAAGACGCGTAGAAACACGAGCTACGTTATTCATCGGTGCAGCGCTGGAAGTATAGGGTAATCTGTGTTAGCTTCTTAACATGTCTTTCAGTATAATTAATATCGTAGGCGGGCCTCCCCTCCTGAAAAGCGGCTGGCCATGATATTTTTAAATTGTTCAAGTTTTTTTCTTCCTCCTGTGTGTCCTTTTCTTTCTTGTTTGTATTCATGTATTTCACTTTCTGTTGACACAGCTTTTGCGCGAATGCAGAGATAGCTTTCTCTATTACATATAATTTTCTTGTATTTTTGTAATTATTTAATTTTTGTATTTTCGAAAAAATTGTTTTTTGTTCTTTTATAGATATATATAGATACTAGCTGTTACCCGCGACCTCGTGCGCGAAGAATTTGAATTATTCTTTTATAATTCACGAATGTAAATGTTTTGTTGCATTTTGAAAGGGGAAAGTAAAAGTTCTGACAGTTGATAATACTTAATTGGACAGCTGACAGGAGTGTACTGTACATGTATGCTGATATAATTATGTAAATTGTTTATCTTTGCTAATATACATTTGTATACCACTTTATTTGCACGGATGCAGAGGTTTTGTGGGCTTCACACACGTGAACACGCCACATATAGTTTCCCATGCGAAAAATATGGTTTTTCCAAATGTACGCCTGCCACTTTCAGTGTCTGGCCCTGAGCCTGGCAAATGCTATTTTTAAAGGGATTTGTCACCTTTTGAACTGAGATGATAAATCTTTCGGTATTATCGGAAGGCGTGGAATTAAAACACTCTCTCTTCTCCCTATATCAGTCATGACAGTAGCTTTCATGACGTTTGGACCTAGGTGTGTAAGTTGCAACCGTATGCCATTGCGCAGTTTCTGTATATCTAGGTTACGTATTAGTAGTACTGGCACACTGGCATTCAATCTCGGCTTGTCGGAAGGTGCCCCTAACTATTCTAAGATGCTGAACAGCTCTACAGAATATGATGCTCCTTGTTAATGCCCATTATCGTATCTACAGATGGATATTCTGTAATATCTCACTGTGAAAATTAAAAAAAACATCTAGAGAATAATTCACTAACGTCATTGGATCACTGTGTAACTGTATTAAAACTGTAAGTGCCACGACAACAGGAAACCGGAAGTGTAAAATCTCCTTTGTTGTTTATAGTCAAAGAAAGCAATATTTTCTTATATTAACTTAATATTTATATTAACTGGCAAAAGCCCGCGCGTGAAATAGTAATTTGGCTTGAATTAATTTCTATAAGAATAAAATGTATTGTTAGAAATTACATTACAAAAATATTTTTAAACCTTAATAACAATCAGAGAAATCATTTCATTGCAATGGAATTAATAGCATTAAAAGGATCATTTTCTGGTCTTTAAAATGGCATAAACACAATTGTTGTCTAATAAATATTTCAGAAGTTATTGGCAAAAAACGTCTAAGTATTAGGCTTAAAAGCGGCTAATTTTAGTTATTTAATTAAATATCTTAAGAACTAATTAACTCTGAAAGTTGAAAATAGCACCTAATGTCGTGTGTAAATTTCATGCCGCTACTGTTCACCATTTAGGAGGAGTTCTTGTGACCGACCGACCGACAGACAGATATATGTAATTTCTGCCTTTTTTTATAGATACTTATAAAGATAAGCAAAATTTTCAGAAATAAAGTTAAATTAGTTCAAAGTCTAACCGTTGCCTAGCAACGGAGTAGCTATAAATTTGCGTTATTTGAAAATCGTCTGCGCGTAATTAAAAGTTATTAAAAATTTTTAAAAATAATAAAAATTGGAGGCAAAATGTCACAGAAATAAATTTGGTAACATTGAAAAGGTAAAACTTTGAACTATAAGATGGTATAAAAATAATGTTTATCGAACAATTTGTTCCGAAGTTACAGCGGAAAAAAGGATCACGTGATAGTTCATTTTAAAAATAATTTATTCCACATTTTTTCGCATTCCTCAAGGATCTCATGACAGTTGATTGAAAAATAAAATATTCATCGCGAATCGCGGAGTCAATGGGCTTTCTTTGTTAATTATTTAATTTTAATCTGTAGGCAAAAATAATTAACCCTCTGACTGCTAAAACGGCTAATACGGCCCGTCATGCAAACTACCAGACAACAGCCCAGCGGCCAAAATGACGTATGCTTATTTCCTCCCCTTTTTTGAAGAGTGTCGGTAAACGGTGGGGATCAATATTATCTTTTTAACAATGGTTGTTTCTCCTCCCAGTGTCACTCCTGATTGACGCCTCCAGTAAGTGTTCGAGGGAAGATTCTCAATTGACGTTAAGCTCTCTGTTTACTTACTGTTAAAAATTCTTGCTCTAATGCCTGTTAGTTATCGCAATTTTATGACGTCTAAGTTAGAAACATGACGATAAAAGAATCCCCCACGAAGCAAATGACCACTTGCTTATCAGTTGTGGGAGGGAACCGTTTACCTTCTTTCATCTCTGATCTCGGCCGGTCTGGGTTTTAAAGGAACTAAATTTCAAGGAGCTGTGGGTTTCAGAGGGTTAATTTAGCGTCCTATATATAGCGTACCCTATGTCCGTTCCTGGGTTTCAAGCTACAACTCATCCAAATCGGTTTGCTAGTTTTGCCGCAAAAGCGTAACAAACAGACAGACACACTTTCACATTTATTATATTACTAGCTATTCCCCGCTACTTTCTGCGTAAAGAATTTGAATTATTAATTTTTTAATTCACGAATGTAAATGTTTCGTTACATGTTGAAACGGGAAATTAAAAGTTTTCACGGTTGATAATGCATAATTGGAAGACTAACAGGAGTGTCTGCTGATAAAGTTAGGTAATTTGTTTATCTATGCTAACGCACTTTTGTATACGACGTTTTTTGTTTTACGTTTTTTCACTGATGTAGAGTTTTTGTGGGATGGACACACGTGAACACTACACATATAGTTGCCCATGCGAAAAATATGGTTTTTCCAAACGTACACCTGCTCCTTTGAGTGTCTGGCCCTGAGCCTGGCATATGCTAATTTTAAAGGGAATTGTTACCTTTTGAACTGGGATGGTAAATCCTTCGGCATTATCGGAATGAGTAGAATTTAGCACTCTCACCTCTCACCATGCCAGTCATATCAGTAGATAGTACGACTTTTGGTCCTAAGTGTGTAATTTGAAACCGTGTGCCTCGAGCCGTGTCGGTACATCGAGGTTACGTATGAATACTTCTGGCACACCGAATTTTAATCTCAGCTCGTCGGAAGGTACCCCTGACAATTCTAAGGAGTTTAAGAACTCTACAGGATATGATGTTACTTGTTATTGGCCATTACCGTATCTACAGATAGATATTCTGTAATACATCCCTCCATTTGTGAAGTATGTTTTTTTTCATTTATCTGATCTGAACTTTCATTGGTCAGTGCCAAAATTACCCATTCAACAACCAATCTCTATTCCTCTTATTAGCTTGTATTGCAGGATAAACCTTGCTTATCAGATCCTCTGTACTGTGAATAATTTTGAAAAATTCCCAATTTAATACACTGTTTGAATCTCTAGCAATCGCCAAATCAATTTGGCAACTATATCAAGCGTCAAGTTTGAATCATTTCTTTCTTTAGTAAACGAAACGTTGAATTCCGTGTTCTTTGGATTTGCATAATCCTTTCTTTTAAAAAAAGCTCTTAAAGCATTAAAATTCGAAATGGAAACACCAGTGATTATCCAAATCCTTTGGTTAAAAATTTAACTACAGAACAAATCTTGGATGTCGATAAAAAGAGCGATAAAGAATAATTTTGGCAACCTTTCCACTAAATTAGGCTCTTATTTTAAGTAAACATTGAAAGCTACAACAATAGAAATAATAAATTTATTATTTTCAAAGTATTCTTAAGGCATATCATTAAAAAGTTCCACTTTAAACATTAATTAATATCCTCAAACACAGTGTTGAAATTTTCAAAATTCCCATTGACTTAACATGATCACCGGAAGTGGAAGTTAAACGCGGAAGTCCTGCCTACGTGCAAATAAACAAACCAGAAAACTTTAATACACTGTTTGAATCTCTAGCAATCGCCAAATCTATTTGGCAACTGTATCAAGCGCCAAGTTCGAATCAGTTCTTTCTTTAGTAAACAAAGCGTTGAATTCCGTGTTCTTTGTATTTATGCAATTCTTTCTTTTTAAATCGGTTAAAAAAACTCTTAAAGCAGTAAAATTCGAAATGGAACTTTTGTAAATAGCTAAATCGTTTGGTTTAACCGCCATTGATTATCCAAATCGTTTGGTTACAAATTTAACCACCAAACAAATCTTGGATGTCGATAAAAAGAGCGATAAATAATAATTTTGGCAACCTTTCCACTAAATTAGGCTCTTATTTTAAGTAAACATTGAAAGCTACAACAACAGAAATATTAAATTTAATATTTTCAAAGTTATCTATCAATAGATTTCTGTCCCGGCGTCTATTTTGCACTTATTATTCCGCAAATTAATTATTTATTTCTTTTCTCAGAAAAATCACGTGATTCTTGATCAGTTGTTGAAAACATAAAGGGTAAATTACCCTAAATATACAGAAGAAAGAGTGAAAAGAGTCTGAACCCTAAATTTCATACCATCAGAAAGATATCTAACATTTATTTAACAAACTTAAAATATTGCACATTATTCTAAATTGCACTAAATCAATTAATTCTACATCTAAGATATAAATATATTAGCAAGGAATTAGTAAAGGAAAGTGTAAGAAATTCATTTTACCGCCATCCTCAGATATCCTTCAGATATAAGCCACTCTTAAAGACTCAATACTTAGTCCCAATACACCCAGCTGAAGCAGGAGGTAAAACATTTGCTCAAATATATGTTTTGGACTCTGATCTTGCCACTCGTCAAAGAATGGAGTGTAGAAAAAATTCTGAATGCAATCCGAAACTGATGAGAAAAATAGATGAGATCATTAGAAGAGTCAACCCTTTTGCAGATGCTTACAATATGATGTGGGGATTTGGAACAGCAGGTTCTTCGGGAAGAAGGACATGAGGCGTACAAAGTTTACAATGCACATTACATGATGACAGACTTCATTCCAGCCAGCACAGAGGGAGATATAATGCTCCAAAAATAAACGCGATTCCAATGGTGTTTAGAAGCTCTGATGGCATCCTACAGAATACCCAGGATATCTGAATTTATACAAGATAACGCGAACTGAGTAGGATTTGTATTCTCTATCCAAACTGCGACCCGATGACAGGTTTTATTTCTTCCATGTGCTGAAAGAGGCATTCGCTTTAATCAGTCTTGCAAAAATGCAATTCTGAATTGCAATTTTATGTGCACCGTTTGCTCGTTAGGCGAGATATTTTCAATCCTATTTTGTATGGGGGAGGAGCTTATGTAGCAGAATTTTGTTGATTCGTATGTTAAGATTGAGGGTAATCGTCTGAATTTCATTAGACATATTCAGAGGACGCTGCGAGTAGAATCATATTTGGGACTGGCCGACCACATAAATAAGAGGAAAATGACAGTTACATTTAACGAGGAGTGAGGAGCAGGAGAATCTTAAGATATGGAATTCTCGCGCTTTTTCAGACTTTGAAAATGTTCACATTCATTGATTATGTTGGGTTGTTCGTGTGCTGCTGTCGATTTTGAGTGGAGTTGAGATGTTTTTTTGCTGTATAGGAACGCTGTTATCGTATTATTAAGTGTATTAGGATTTTAAGTTTTCGATGACATGTCCAGAGATCCATGGCTTGGTTGGTAAGGTCAAGGAGCATTCCAAGTCATGTTTCTCTTTTGCTGTGTTTGCAGGTTCGAATCCCACCATTACTCCATGCTTATAAAATTTATTTATAATTAAAACATTTTGTGTAATTTTTGCAGAATCAGCTGGGTTATCTTGACACGCGTGTTTGCCAACTAAACCAGATTTCATTTCATTCGATAGTTTAAACGAACTTTAGCACAGTTGTCTGATTTTTTAACCACTATGCACAAGAAATACAATTTATCTTAAGGTATATAATCAAATGTACATATTAAAAGTTTTATTTATCATCATGCCTTCGCTAGAAGAAGTTCCTAGTTGGGTGTGTGCTTACATTTTTGTGTGTCGGTTTATTATTTTTAGGGATTTATTTTTCTTCTGAAAATGAAAAATTTAGCGTTGATTTTGTTTTGCGTTTAAACGATATTGGAAACATTTTAATTATATTCCAGTTTTGTTATAATGAATGAAGCGTATCAGGATCTGAGTCACGTGGCAAGTTTTGGTGGTGTTGATGCTTTATACCGCGCTGCTCAAAGGCAAGTCCTGAGAAAGTGATTCAGAAGGGGTTACAAGGTGTCAATGCTTACACATTGCACCGATCGGTTCGAAAGAAATTTACAACAAATCGAGTGATTGTTTATGCGATTGATCAACAGTGGCAAGCAGACCTCATTGATTTAATTTGTATTAAAAAAGTATAATAAAGGATTTCGCTGCATCCTAACGTGTATAGATATTCTATCTAAACATGCATGGGTCGTGCCTCTCAAGCGAAACAGAGAAGTAGATATTATCAAAGCATTTAAAGTTATATTTAAAGAACGTCGTCCTCAATATCTACAAACAGATCAAGGAAAAGAATTTAAAAATGAAAAGTTTCAACAATTTCTGAAAGCAAATAAAGTTAAATTTTTTACAACTTTTAACGCTACAAAAGCTTCCGTGATTGAAAGGTTCAATTGAACATTAAAAACAAAAATGTTCAAGTATTTCACGTTTAAAATACGCATAATTATATAGACGGTTTGAATTAGTTAGTGTATAGTTATAATCAAACTTACCATTCGAGCATTAAGAGAGCCCCTGTTGAAGTGAATTCGGAAAATGAACAAGATGTATGGTTGACATTATATGGAAACATGGAGAATGTAGAAAAAAACATATGCTTCTAAGGAAGTTGATACCGCGAGCATTTCTAAACCTAAACTGACTTTTGAAAAAGTTATGAAAAAAATTGGACTGAAGAACTATTCACAGTGAGTGAATGTGTGAAAAGAAATCCTTTAGTTTATCGATTGAAAGATTTACTAAGAGAGTATATATTCTACCCTCAGAGATTTAATCTCATAAAATGTTACGGATTGTGAGAAGGGGACGTGGTCATTTCTAACCAAAACTCAAAAGACGAGGCTGTGGACTGTAACTGGTTTTTATTACTAAACATAAATCTCTGTGACCAACGCAAACTCGATGGCTCAAGCGAGCCTCACACGACGTGTGCTGATCGCAGTGAAATTCACACTGAAAAGATGCTGAAAACACAAGATACACACACAGAAAAGACCGCTAGAGGGCGTAACAAATGTTATGAGAAGTTAGGCCGGGTAAGGCTGTAACATACCTGGGGCCTTGGGGACTGTTTCAAAGCAAATACTAAATTTTATATTTCAAAATCAATTACACAATTAATTACATAAAGTTAAAATGTGATAATAATTTTTCCCTGGAATTAAAATGTATGCAAATACAGAAATAATTCAAATACTAATAAAATGAAATAAAATAAATGAATAGGAATGCTACATAAATTAAAAAATTAATTAAGTACTACTTAAAAATTATCAAAAATTCAAATATGCAATTTTAGGAAATGAAGGCTAAATGTCTGCATTAAGAATTTTAAAAATTACTACCATTCACATTATAATAAGATATAGTTATCATGCACATTACTAAAAGAAAGGTAAATTCAAAAATATTCAAAAGGAGTGTTTTACCGTGCATGAAATTAAATGAATTAATCCTAGCTCGTTATATACTGTAAAATAATCAATGAATAAATTCAATTTTCACAACAGATGAAAAGACGTCTTGTTACATTCAGGAACATATGAGATAAATAAATTTAAAGAATCAAAATTTTAAGTCAATTTAATTCATTCTCAATTGGCAAGACACTAAGTTTGTGAATAGGTCTTTTTAATAGCCCGTTGGCAGTTTTAACTAACACCACAAGAACTTTATCATCAGCACTAGAATAAACTTCAGTCATTCGACCTAATTTCCAATGTAAGGAGGAATGTTATCCTCTTTAAGAAGAACTAAATCATTCATTTTAACATTTTGTTGTGATTTTTGCCATTTGTTGCGACGTTGAAGACTGGTGATACTGTACCATTGGACCACCGTTTGCAAAAACTCTGAAATAATTGCTGGGTAAGTTTCCAGCGCTTTAAACTCGGACTTTTCTCATCTAATAAATTTTCCTTGGGAATTGTAGTTAAAGCAGTACCTATGATAAAATGACCAGGTGTAAGAACAGCAAGTTCTGAATAATCTTCAGAAATTGGGCACAACGGACGCGAATTTAAACAAGCTTCTATTTGAATTATCAAAGTTAAGAATTCTTCATAGGTTATGATTTGCTTACCTATTGTCCTATTGAGATGAAGCTTAACCGATTTAATTGCCGTTTCCCACAGTCCTCCAAAATGGGGTGCAGCTGGTGGATTGAATTTCAATCTGATATTTTAGTCCGCGAAAAACTTCTTAACTGGTTCATCCTTCCTTAATGAAGCCACAACTCTTCTCAGTTCCCTATCTGCAACAATAAAGTTCGTACCACAATCAGAGTAGATTTCTGCTGGTTTTCCCCTCCTGCCAATAAATCTCTTGAGTGCTGCTATGAAAGCTTTTGAAGTTAGGTCTACTATTTCTGTCTGTCCCCACTCTAGAAAACACCCAGGAAGGTTGAACTCTTGACCTCGGAAGATCAGCTATAAATTGGTTCGCAGTTTGCCCCTTTTGGCGAAAGCACTTCACACATTTCCAATTAATGCGCCGGACTATTGACCGCGCACTAGTGATCCAGTACTCCTTTCTGATTATGGAGAGAAGTAGTGTAGGGCCAGCGTGGAGGGTTTTTTCATGAAAATATCTCACTATCATTTCTGTTAGATGATGATTTTTTTGGTAAGTGTATCGGAAATTTTTGATCCATGGAAATACTCGCGTTTTTCAACCGACCTCCTACACGGATGAGTCCATTTTCATCAATAAAGGGACTTAGTGAAATTATTTTGCTCTTAGAATTCAGAGGCTTTCCCTTTTTAAAAATATTTAGTTCGCTTGAAAGTTCTTGACTTTGAACAATCTTCACAAGCGCATTTCTTGCACATTTAATCTCTAGAGTTGTAAGAAATAATTTGGTTTTATTTGACGGAGATTTGGCATTATTAAAGAATCTAAAGCACCACGCAGCAACTCTTAAGAGTTTTGCAAACGATGAGTATTTATCGATAATTGAAGGTTCTAATGGAACAATTCCTACAGCACAAATCGTTTTCTTACGTTCTTCTATCAGAGCATCTTCGTAAAAGGGATGTTGAGTTGAATAATCGATGTTATTTTCACAAAGCCATGATGGACCTTCCCACCATAAACTATGCGATTTAATCTCTGAGGGTAGAATACCTCTAGAAACGCAATCAGCAGGATTTTCTTTACCTCTGATATGATTCCACACTTCAGACTGCAAAATTGATTGAATCTCTGAAACTCGATTAGCAACGAAGGTTTCCCAACGAGATGGCTCGGATTGTAACCATGACAAAACTATCATTGAATCTGTCCAAGCGTAAGTTGAATTGATTTGGATTTTAAGCGAATTAAGCACTGCTTGAAAAAGATAAGATAACAATACAGCTGAACACAATTTTAATCGCTGTATTGGTAAGGTTTTTAACGGTGCTACTCTGGTTTTGATGTCAAAAGTTTAACAGAAATCGATAAATCATTAATTGATTTAAGATAGATGACTGCAGCGTATGCTTTTCTGATGCATCACAGAATGCATGCAGTTCTATTTTAGTGGCATTTGGCAAAAGCACTATTCTAGGAACGCGTATTGATTTAAGATGGTGTAATTGATCTCTTACCACTGTCCATTTTTTATTAATTTCTTCAGGAACTGGATCATCCCCCGAAATTTGGAAATACAAATGCTCTGAATAAGAATTTTTGCACCAATTATGAAGGCAGCTAACCAGCCTAATGGTACAAAAATTTTTGAAACGGAAGATAGAATAATGCGATTTGTTAGAAGCTCACTATCATTAGAAATTTCAAAGTTGTAATAGAATTCATCCAGAGTAGGTTCCCATCCCAAACCTAGAATCTTAATTGCTTTTGCATCAATTATCTCACAAGAATTTTTCGAATCCTCAGTTTTTATGGCTCTTTCTAAAACCGATTTCTCGTTACTATACCATTTATGCAATTTGAAACCTCCAGAGCATAATAAGCTCTTGCAAATCAGGTTTTAATTTTTTCTGCTTCTTCTAAAGTATCAGCTCCAAATAAAACATCATCGACATAGCAATTATACAACAATACTTCCGAATCTTTCGGAAAATTAGAACGTACATCAATAATTAATTGCTTTAGAACACGTGTGGCCAAATAAGGGGCAGGAGCAGTTCCATAAGTAACAGTACACAAACCATAAGTTTTAATAGGTGATGACGGGTTATCTCTCCAAAATTTTTTTTTTTTTGAAAATTACGATCCTCATTTTTAACATTAACTTGACGATACATTTTTTGCAAATCACTCGTAAATTCAATGTTGTAACTCCTAAATCTCAAAGAATTGCAAATAGATTATCCTGAACCTTAGGACCAATCATTAAAGTATCATTAGGTGATACCCCAGATGAGGATTTAGCACTAGCATTAAATACTTCACGTAAACGAGTAGTGAGACTTGGCTCCTTAATAACATGATGATGTGGAATATAAAAATGTTCATTTTTTACATCCACACTATTTTAATCTACTTCCTCCATGTGTCCAAGGGACAAATATTCTTACATAAAGTCCTTATACTGCTGGTAGACATTTGGCATTTTCATCAGCCTTTTCTCTAAATTAAGAAACTGACCACAGGCTAATCCCTTTGAGTCATCCAATTCCTGTCTCTCAGCTTTAAATGGTAATTTTTTACCGAATAACATCCTTTATCATTACGTGCATAATTTTCTATAAAATGCTTTTCACACAAATTTTCTTCTTTATTGAAAGAAGAAGACGTTGGGATCTGCTCTAACTCCCAAAAGGATTGAATAAGCTCTTCAGTGTTTACACTTAAGTAACTCATAGAAGTTTCTTCCAGGTTTTCCATGGGGAAATGCGATAGAACCTGCAATAACCCATCCCAGTTTTGTACTCATGGCAAAAGGAAGTATTTTATCCCTTTTTATTGTTTCATCTTTCATCAAGGACAGAAACACTTTGAGAACTAATAAAACATCTATCTCTGAAGCATTGTGGAAGTTAGGATCAGCTAACAGAAGATAGAAAAAGCTGTCCTTTCAACTTTGATTGAGATTTATAATTCAGAGATTGTCAGTTATTTCTTCTATCAAGAATGCAGTAGTTTTAACATGGAAATTTTGATTGAAGTGTGGGGTGAACGTAAAATCAATTTCTTCACTAGCAACAGTTTCTTCTGCACCAAGACATGAAACGGATATGGATTTTTTTTTGAACTTTAGACCTAATTTTTTTAACTAACGAACGTTTAATATAACTTTTTTGAGAGGCACTGTCTAAAATACATCTCGCAGAAACAAACTGATTTTTTGAATTTAGGATGTTGACAACGGCAGTACAAAGAAGCACATTTGCATTTTGTTCGCACAAATTGCAGTAGACGGAACCATATTACTCGTGGCAGGTTCCTCGGAACAAATATTTCAGCCTGGGGAGAAAGTCCTTGATTTTGTACATTTAAGTTGCGATCAATGTGCAATAAGTTATTATGTCTTTTCTGAAAATGTTTACACGATGAAGTACTTTTACATTTTTAACCATATGAAGGTGTGAGAGACAAGCGAAATACAAATGTTTAGATTTGACAAATCCGACTCGATGATATACATGCAAATTCAAGAATGTAGAACATTTTTGCAAAGTATGATCTTTGTTACAATATACACATTTGAAATTGGATAACAAAGATGTAGACTTATAAGGTTTTTGGCATTTATTGCTGCTAGGTTTACTATGTTGTAGTGTCCTAGCGTGATCTTTTACGAATTCTATTAAGTTACTAAGCTTTGGAATTTCATCTTTCTTCAGTTGACGTTCGAACCACATTCTTGAGAAATTATCTAATTTTTGTAGTACTACATACAATATTAAGGTATCACTGAAATTTTCCACATTTGCTTTAAAATATCTAAACTACGAATTATTTCATCGATATTGTCTACTAAATTTAATAATGCAGCTGTCGATTCTCATTGCATCTGCAATAAGATTTAATTCGTTTTATAAGAGCAAATACTTGTTCACGTTAATTAGAATACCTTCCCGCAAGAAGGTTCCAGGCAATTTTATAATTACTATTCGAGACTGGAATGCTTTGAATGATTTTGAATGCTTCCTGCTTTGAATGATTTTGAATGCTTCATGTTTTAAGGAGAATTTTAGATAAGTTAAACGCTGTTAATCACTGAGAGATGAGTTGCTGTTAACTGCTGCATTAAACAAGTCCTTGAAAGTTATCCACTCGTTAATATTCGCAGTAAACGTGGGTGAAGATAATTTAGGCAATTTAACACTATCACTAACTTCTTTTTCGCTTTCACTGAACGCTCCAAGTCGGCTTGGACCATAAAATGTTACGGGGTGTGATAAGGGGACGTGGTCATTTCTAACCAAAACTCAAAGACGAGGCAGTGAACTGTACATGGTTTTTATTACTAAACATAAATCTCTGTGACCAATGCAAACTCAATTGCTCAAGCGAGCCTCACACGACGTGCGCTGATCACAGTCAAATTCATACTGAAAAGATGCTGAAAACACGAGATACACACACAGAAAAGACCGCTAGAGGGCGTAACAAATGTTATGAGAAGTTAGGCCGGGCAAGGCCGTAACAGGATATTCAAGTAACATTTTATGCATTTGAATTACAAAAGGTGGAAAAGAACAACCATTTCCCGATTGAAAAAATATTAAGAAAACGTATCAATAATAATTCGAGTGAATATTTTGTAAACTTTAAAGGTTATCTAAACACGTTTAATTCATGGGTAGCAGCGAGTGATATGATTTCGATATAAATACAGGTGCTTCAATTACAACCTCGCAGTCGTGAAAATAAGTTTCTATCTTACGTGTCCCTCCGATGGAAGTTTAGAGTTCCATCCAGAGAATACACTTTCTCATTATTTTACTAAATTGCCAAGTCTGGACAGGTGATTTGGAAGATGGAATAGTCGAATTTATATACCCTAGAAACTGGAACAATGTCACAAATGATTCAAATTATTTCGAATACAATTTAGGTAACGTTGTGATAAAGAGTAGACGCATTGCCTGCGGTTACTATGAGACTCCGATTGATATTTTAAAAGCCTTACCTAAGCAAGCTAAAATTCAAATGAATTATAATAAACACACTAAAAATGTGAAGTTTCAACTATACAACGGTTCTACTCTTAAATTATCAGTTCGAGTATCAGAAAAATTAGGGTTTATTCCAGGAGAAATTTTAGGAGACAATGTGGAGCGCGACACAACTCTTTCGATTGAAAGTCCTTTTATAGCAGATCCTAATGTTTATTTATATTTACTTTAGATTTAAACGGATATTATTCAACCAGAAATGGTGAGAGGAGTAATTGCTCCTCTGCCTCGCATTGTGACCGTGAAAGGAAAAGATGGTGACATGATACATGAAATATTCGACCGACCGCATTATTGCCCTGTTTCAAGAAAACATTTCCAGTCCACTGAAATAGTTAAAAGGACTCACACAGGTCGATTTGTGTCATTTGATCGTGGGAAGCTGATCGTGAAGTTACATTTTAGACTCAAACACCTCTAATCAAAATGCTACAAAGATATCAGTGCTGCACACGCAGTTTTGATGAGTATTACACTCAACAAGCTGGAAGTGGATTATCTTATTATAGAGGTGTTTCTCTTCAGAAAGGTTCAGGTCTTGGAGGAATTTTTAAACGTTTCTACCGCATGATGTTACCTGTATTCAAATCAGGAGAAAAAGGCTGTTGGAAAGCAAGCACTGAGATCAGGTATCGACGTTGCTAACGATCTTAAGGAAATCAAAGCGTCGGCTAAACAAAGAGCCAAGGAAGTAGCAAAAATATTAACTGAAAAGTCTGCAGATAAATCAAAGATAATGGTCGGAGGAAATAAAAGGAAACGACATAGCAAGAAGCAAGTCATTTCAAAGAAGTATTGCAAAGTGTGTACACCAGACATCTTTACCGCTTTGAAAAATGTCTCTCATTCACATTGACTCTCAAGTGGCCGTCAAATCTGAATTAGATTTATTTCTGACACCTCCGACTCAGACAGCTATTGAAAACAGACAATGGTTAGAATATCATCCAAATGCTAATATCCGAGATGGGAACCCTATTGAATTTTCTATTAGTGGATCTGAAGAAAACTACATTGACTTATCAGCTACTCAACTGCATGTAAAAGTGAAAATTTTAAAATACAATGCAAAATTAGGTGAAACTGAAAAAGTTGCCCCTATGAATTTGGTGCTTCATTCGTTATTTTCTCAAGTGGACGTGAGTTTAAATGATCGTCTAATATCTTCTTCAAGCAATTTATACCCTTTCAGAAGTTATATCGAAACATTTTTGAATTACTGATCAGACTATGAAAAAGCTTTCTTACATTTGAATGCTTCTATAAAGACACGGTATTCAATTAGATGAAACAGATGCTGCAGAAGATAAGGAAGGTTTAAAGAAGCGTGCCTCTCTCATCGAAAAGTCAAAAGTGTTATATATGATTGGGAATTTACACTGCGATATCTTTTATCAAGATCGCTTACTCCTGAACTTGGTGGATTCGAAAGTGAAACTGATAAAAGGCAAACCAGAATTTTGTCTGATTGCATCACCAAACGGCAATTATAACGTTGTCATTGAACATGCGTCATTATTTGTTCTTAAAATAAAAGTTAGTCCTTGTGTCTTGCTGGGTCATAAGAAAGCTTTTCAGTCAACTTCAGCCCGATATTCAATCGATCGTATCTTATCTAAGATGTACTCCATTTCAAAGGGGTCTTTTTCATTCTCGCAAGATAATGTGTCTCTGGGACAAATTCCCCGACAATTGATTATTACATGTGTTGACAATGATGCATTTAATGGAACATATAGTTCAAATCCTTTTCATTTTAATGATGTAATAATCAATGATTTTACAATTTTTATGTCGCAGTATGGTCAACTTCATGGCTCTTGCGCCAAAAAAACCAACACAACCAACCAACCTTTTCATTTTAAACATAACAACTGGAATTTTCTCGGTGTTTATGTGGATGGAAATCCTATAAGTAGCAAACCGCTAGAACCTGATTATTCAAATGATCAAAGCATTCGTGCATTTAACAGCTTACTGTTGGTAGTGGGAAACTCGCTGCCAATAAAGGAATTTACATTAACAGTGACGAATTTTTCCAGGGTTATTCATTATACGTGTTTGATCTCGCACCAGATTTATGTGACGGCCGTCATCTTAATCTCGTGAATCAAGGGAACTTACGAATCGAATTAAAGTTTTCTAACACTTTCGAAAAACAATTTCAGTTTTAGACTATGCTGAATTTCAGAATATGATTGAAATAACCAACTCTAGAAACGTGTTATGTGATTTTTCAATATGAATTCCATTCAACTCACGTCCTTTTAACAAAAAAACTAGTGGGAAATTTATAGTTTTTTGCAAGTAAAAACATTCCAAAGACCTTTAAAAAATTTGCTGTTGCATTTATATTGAATACAGATCCATACACGAAACCTGGAACGCATTGGATTGCAGTGTTTTTGAAGTCCAATTCAGAAGTTAAATTTTTTGATTCATACGGGCATGCTCTGAATTATATTAAAGGTTTCATCAAAGACTATTTTACTAGATTTTCAACTGTAATCTAAAATGATGTATTACTTCAGAGTCGTAAAATGGTCGTTTTTGGCCAATACTGTTGTTTTTATGTATACATTCGTTGTAGAAACAAAACATTGAAACAAATTGTGAATGTATTTGGATCCAATTTATTATGTAACTATATTCGTATTTTCAACTTTGTAAAGAAAATGTTTAATGTATCTGTGCCTTTCTTTCAATAAAAGTATAAAATGAGTGAAAAATTGTTTACGTTTCATTTCGAATCATGCTTCCTTTAAAGTTACAACACCCTTTCGGAGCTATATTAGCTGAACCCTCAGTAGTCGGAAAGAGTTACTTTTTTAAACTTTTATTAAATAGACGTGCTCAACTGATAGAACCTTCTATAGAAAAAGTATTAAGGTTCTATCGAATTTATCAGCCATTATATGATGAAATCCCCGACGTGACTTTTGTAGAAGCTTTTCCATGCGACTATAAAAGTTATATAGGTGGTAGAACCCTGTTTGTGATCGACAATTTAATAACCGAATGTGGCAATTCTAAAGAACTGGTTAAATTATATACCAAAGGCTCTCACCATTTAAATATATTCGTTTTTACCATTTCGCAAATTATTTTTCATAAAGGAGCAGAGTTTAGAGAAATCTCCTTAAACAGACATTACTTGTTTTTATTTAAGTCTCGTAGAGACGTGACTTAGATTGCTCACCTGGGGAGACAGCTATATTCCAGAAAAACTAAATTCCTTTTAGAAGCATATGACGATGCAACAATACAACCGTTTGTTTATTTACTGGTGGACTTAAAGTCGAATACGGAGGAAAACTTTAGGCTTCGAACGAGTATATTACCGGGTGAAATGATGTGTATATATCAACCGAAATGAATGAACATTGATTAGTTTGAAACATGCCTCCTTCCAAGAAAGACGTAAATCATTTCCGCATTCTCAATGCATGTTCACCACACCTTCGAAAAGATTTGTTAAAAAGTTTCCAAAGAGTTTTATAAACTGTATTTCAGAATGTTGACCGAATACTTTAAAAGGAAATGTTCCCTTGAACTCGAAACAGAAGAAAACTTTATCTCGTCACAAGAACACGCTTAGATTATTGGCGGATAAAAAGATTTCTGTCAATAAGAAACGCAACGTGTTAGTACAGAAAGGTGGTTTTCTGAATATTTTATTACCTGCAGCATTAAGTGTGTTAACATCTCTCATTTATTAGAAAGATAGAATATGCAAATAAATTCATTTTGGTTCCTAATGATCATTTCTCCAAACATGTACCAACCGAATACACTCTATCTGAACAAGATAGAGAAATGAGTGCCATTTTAAAGAATAGGGGGATACCAAACGATGATAAAGCCAAGTTATGTATGCAAATTTTACAGAAGATATTGAACATTCTAGATCATAATAAGGTAGTTCAAGAAACTATACCCGAACCTGTATCAGATCAAAATACAGAAGAAGAAAAGAAAGATGTAATTGAAAATCTGATTTTAGAATCAGCCCTTCAAAACTTGAAATCCAACAATCGAAATATTTTGAATTATTTAAAAAATTCACAAGACGAGAAACATTGGACTTCTGACGGAGAATTGATATTCAAAGGACACAACGTAAAGAACTCAAACGTTCTGGACTTGATAAAACCTTTGCAGACACCTTTCAATAAACCTCACCCACAGGGTTTTGGCATGTTTCTTCAAGGATTATCAGAAATGAATTTTCCAAAAAGTTTTATAAAGAATACTTCTCTTAAATTTGAAAAAAAAGAAGAAGAAGAACCTCCCAAGAGAAGAAAACGCGACGTTGTAAAACCAAAAGAGTGGTTCTCACTTGAACACACCCAAAGAAAAAAAAAGATAAACATAATTGTATTACATTTTGCTTTTGAGGTTGTTTAAGAATTTAATCAGCGAGACGCTCGGCGTTTGCGAAATTAATGAGTGCTACAGAATGCAATCGATGTTTCGGAATGTGAAAATGACGGCAAAAGTGGTTATCTTTTAATTAAACAGATAACGCATCATGTGAGTGTTTGTGAAAGCAATGTTTCATTATAAATAGATCTCTCAAGTTGACAAGTTGTTCGCAACGTCTTCACCCAATTTAACTTATATACCTAATTTCTACTCGCAAGAGGAAAATAATGAAATGTTCACAAAACTTTCAAAGTGTCCCTTCATACAACCAATCATCAAAGTCTGGGGTAAATCCTATCAACCTTTAAGGAAATCCTGCAGTTACGGTGACATGGACATTGAGTATGAACAATCTGGTCACTGTGAACTACCGCTACCCTGGAAACGGACTATGTTGAAAATAAAATCTGACGTGAAGAAAATTGGATTTGAGTATAATTTTGTACTACTCAATTTCTACGAAGGTGGTCCTACAAAGATCGGTGCACAAAATACGATGAACCTTCTCTAAACCAGCCTGTGGACATCGCAACACTCAGCTTTGGAGCCTGCCGTGACATGATCTCCTCCAAAAAGGGATGTAAATCAGTGCGACAAGTGTTGGAAGCAGAATCTCTCTTACTAATGCACGATCAAAAAGAATGGACTCATGCTATCCCCCGCAACCTTGTGTGGAAGAACCTCGCGTAAGTCTTACTTTTAACCTAGTTTAGTCTTCTTTGAAGCAAAGCTTGAATGAGATGGAATGTGACTATTCGATTCCACCATGTAAACGTTTACGTCAAGTCTAATTATGTATTATTATTTTTATTATCATCATCAGTGTAAAAACATAAATAAACATAGATAGATATTTTATCATGATGAATTTTTGTTATTATTATTTTTTATATTATTATTAGTAGTAGTATAAGAATGATTGAAAAGTTTTAGTTATTTCTATTACAAGTTGTAGTAAAAAGAAATGAAATTTTAATAAAGCAATGTGCCAAGTTCAGACTTCTCTTCAAATCATATATTGAAATTCTTTTAGCAGATTTTAATGGCTATAATAAAACTTTTATACAATTACTTTACAAGAATAATAAAAAAGTTATAAATAATGAAGAAAGTGAATATTAAGACAACAAGAGATAAAATATATATAAATATACTAATTTTAAATAATATTCCTAAGTTGATTAACTTTTAAGTTAATTAAAAAAGAAAAGTTTTTTCTCTCTATCTCTCTTATTCAAAAATATTGACAAACAACATATTGATAAATCAAACGTAGAAAATTTATTAGGTGTTACATTTATATTTTCATAATAGTGGTTATCACTTTAGCTGTTTCGTATATCAAATATTTTAGCACATTAACTTGCTCTGTATTCAAATAAATGTGATAAGGTTTTAATTTATAGGAATCACGACTTTTAAAGATATTCTGCAGGCACACGCGATCCTCCTCGACCAATACCAATAGTCCATTGTCGGCCACACAGCTCGATGATCTTTTTACAAATTCAAAGTCAAATAACTTTTCAGAAAAAAATTCCACGTTTTGCTAACATCGTAACACCATCCATAGTTGGGCGGATTTGCGGTGTGACAGTCCTGACATATATTAGGATTCCTCCGTCGCTACATTGTACGACTGTGGTTCAAACACTACCACCTAATTCCCATGCACCTAGCGTTTCACACGTACTTTGTTGCACCCTTTTTGCTGACCGAGGACTCCCTGCATGGGACAGTTAGACTCTGGGCGGGACAAAGTGCACCTGTGGTGCGTCGGCGTCAGCTATGGGCGGCTGGGCAGAACGCACCTCCGGTGCGTCAGCGGCGACTGTAGGCGGATGGGCAAAATGCACCTCCGGTGAGGCGGCGGCGACTGTGGGCGGATGGGCAAAATGTACCTCTGGTGCGGCGGCTGAACGACGTGTCCTTCAAGCGTGTACAGCTTTGCAGGGCCCAATTGAATAGTTTTGGAGGATTTTGATATATTCATATATCTTTATCCACTGTTAAGATATATGAATAAGTAAGGTGAAATCATATTATTTTTTTAAGAAACACGTAGCATTGTTTGAGCTCAACTTAGAAAGATTTTTGTGTGAAGAAATTCGATGCAAATAAATTAAAAGTTTGAATAAAAATCTCAATAGAAATGGAGACTTAGGTTTCCGGCTTGTATTTAAAATACAATGTCTTCATGTAGTCAAAATTAAATGAAATTAAGTCCTTTTAAACATATAGTAACAAAACATTTAAACCCAAAAATAGCGTTTTAAGTTTGCTATTTAAAGTTCGTGAACCGTATTTTCATGAATAATATGAGATGATTAAAATCTAATTATTTTTACTATTATGAAGTTTAGAAGAAACAGTTTCTAGTATCATGCTTTTAACAAAATCTAAAATAAATTTGTACATACAATTCGCTACACAAAAATGAATGAATGTTACTTACGAGATATGAAAAGATGGTCATTTCCATCGTCCTCAAAGCACGGAGACTGCGAGCGTTTAGACATCTAGTAGGGGAGCTGACGTTTTGGTTGGAGTGGTGTTATAGTCGAAACGAAGAAAGTATGTTCTAAAAACGTTTTTCTCTAGAAAAGAATGCTGATGATTGAATCACAGATGTCTATACTGGTGATTAACAAGAGATGTTCGAGAAGAAAAATAACACACATCGACTATATACATTTTCTAAACAAATATTTAAATGAGAAATATCTGGATCGCATAACATGGTACTATTGTCTTTTCAAAAAAATAGTAATAATAATAATAATAATGAATAACGAATAAATTTAGGGTACGATTTTATTATTATAATTATTAAACTATATTGTTAGAAATTTTGTAGTATCTGAAGGCTAAGGTTGTAAAACCGTCATTTAAAATAAGGCGTTTATCGTCTAATGAGTTTAAACACACATATTTAATACATGTTGCACCACCCCTTTTGCTTTTTTCTTTTCGGAATTGTTCGATTTTAACGAGTATATTTTAGAACGTAACCACACAAATTCATTGACAGTTGCCCCGTGCAATTCATCTTTCACATTTTTCCTAATACCTTTTTATTTTTATTATCATGAAGAGGGTGTGTGGAACGGTAGCCAGAGGTATCAAAATAGTGTGAATTTAGTTGCATGTCTGCATAGACATCTTCGCATTCGATCTCATAAAACAGTGAATCTGTATCTGTGAAAAAGAGAGTGGCTTTATCACAAAACCAATTTTTTATAAAGGTATAATGACACTCATACATTAATGTTTTACTGAGCTCTAAGATTGCAAAACCTGCATATATGGGACGATTAAGGACATATTTTGTTTATTAAATGGGCTGCAGTTAAACCATCGTCAAAAAGTTTGAAAGATTTGAATGCTCGGGAAGATACTAATTTTTTAGCCTGTCTTTCACGATTGGATACTTTTATGTTGGTCCTCTCGCACAAGTTTTCTAGTGTCTTACCAAAAACTGCGTTATTCAGTAACTCGAAGAAGTTTTTCTCAAAAGAAATTTTTGCTTTTATCCTTTGTTCTATATTATAACGAATACATAACTCCAACCATGGGGATTGTTTAAAACTCAGCGCAGCAAATACATGGGTAAATTCTCAATCCTAACTCTTTATACAACTTTAAATTTCTAAAGTGGGCAACGTATTTAGTTTTATTGGAAAGGTTCGGTATAAGTTTGCTATTAGATCCACTGATTTTGAATCCTAATTTATTTGATAAATTTAATTGATAGGAGGACAGCATAGCTTTATTTGTTTTCATTTTTTCGGCAGCAACAGGCAAACAGTTGTGGGCGTCATAAATTTCTTCTGGATACTCCAAATCAACTTTAAAAACAAACCCAGTGTCCCCCTCATCAGGGATTTGCATGATACTCTCTTCATTCCACAACTCGGGAGATTCCCATTT